>JADGMU010000341.1:0-28066 GCA_016920895.1 Vaccinium myrtillus | reverse complement strand
AGGATAAACCATTGTACATAGGCCCTTTCCACTATTTTGATTTTTGAACCTTTTTGGCTTTTTACGTTTTCATCTGGGCCTGGCTTTCCTGCCTTTTACTACTAGCTACCTAGCCAAAAAAACTCAAATAATGATCAGACAGATCATCATTATCTTTACATAAATCAACTACTAAAAAACTCAAATAGCCAAAAAAAAAAACTGAGCTTTGTGAAACGGGGCCTAATTAAGATGCTTAATGCTCCTGTTTAATGAGAGAATCAAAACAAATTCATTGGTAAGAACAGAATTCATCATATACAAACAACAAATTCATCATATACAAACAACAAATTCTCCTAGTGACAACTCCTTTCCTTTCCATAAGTTATTAAATTTGAGTATATACACAACTAAAGTGCCAAAGTACCATAGATATGTAACGCGCGCGCATCGTGGATATGCATCCAGCTTTGGCAAATCGTCGATAGAAGATGACGCCGAGTACAAGTGAAGACTAGAGAAGGTCAAAAAATATTCCCGACAGAAGTTGACGCCGACTACAAGTGAAGACTAGAGAAGGTCCAAAAATATCCTCGATAGAAGGTGAAGGTGACGCGGAGACGCGGAGTACAAGCAAAAACTAGAGAAGGTCAAAGAATAGGATACCCAGACAATAGGGAATCACTCTAAACAAACAAATACGGAGAAAGAAATGAATCCATATATGGTGACTCTAGCGATAGCGATAGATTCGATGGACAAGCACAAATTAATGGCTATGAGCTATGGAACAACAACAACGTTGCAAAAAAAAAAACAGGATTGGGAAGTTCGGAAAATGATTTTCACAGCCCCGTTTTATCCCCCAAACACTTCATTTTTGTCTTTATTTACTTTGAAATTACCAAGTTACCCTTACCTCATGAGTCACTTTTTCCGTATGAAGGACAATTTGGTACTTTCAAGTGAATAAAGGCAAAAAAAAGAAGTTTTTTGGGGATAAAAGGGGTGGTGAAAATCATTTCCCGGTTAGGTTATTGAGAATATTAAATCATATAAATATAGGAATAAAAAGACCCATGCACCACTCTAAAAAGCAAACACCAAAACAACCTCTATGAAGCTTCCAACAACCGAAACACCGAACTCTATCGAAACGGAAGGTATTTTGTTTTTGTTTTTTGATATCTCAGGTTCAGGCTAACTTACACGTACCTCGATTAATTGTGAGAGTTCAATTAAAGCTGGAGCAAAACTCCGTACGGATGAGAACCAGAGACAAAAAACAAAGAGCACCAAAATAAGATACATCAACTAAAAGAAGGGACCTTCCCAAACTATGCCATCAACTTGGAGAGCATCACGAACAGGCAGAGGAAGCAAGTTGCCACTTCAAGAGGTTCCAGCAAAGCCATTCCTTGAAAAGTTGGTTCAGTGTACGCGAACCATCGACACGAGGGTTGTAGTCGATGATCGATGACTAATTAAAGCTGCCGGAAGGCCCGGAACGACAATCGGTTTGGCCCTCAAACAAAAACCCAAATTGATAGAATCGGTGTAAGACAGGAGAGAGAGAGCCAGAGTTGTAAGGGCTGAAGTAGTACTTCCCTTATGCACCTTAAAAAAGGTGTTAACACAATCAATGTTGGAATCTTGCTAATTTTCAGAGGGCTCAATTTATATATGCAGTAAGTTGTTAGTTTTATCCAGGTTGTATTTCGAATTTTATATGGTCTTCCAAATGGTTTTAGCTGGAGTTCTTTGACCAAGATGGACAAGTCTGAAATCTAATCTTTTTGTCATTACTGCCTGTCGAAAAAGATAGAAAAGTCTTGAGTTTAATTATTCAGTTCTCTTAGACTACGGTCAGGGCGGACGCAGGATTTACCATCAGCGGGGTAAAAAATCTATAGCATATACTCCTTCATTCAATTTTGATGGTCCCTCGAAAGATGTTAATTTTTCAGATAAAAGTATAAAGTATTTTCGTACTTGATTTTCCGAGTTTCTTTGTACTAAATTAAAGATCTCGATTAGTTTTTTAATTTGGTGAGGAAAATTTAAAAATTATGAGCTGAATGAATACTTTATTTTTTATTTAAAAATTGCGCATTTTTTTCGTAGGAATCTATCAAAATAGGACGAAGGGAGTACATTAGAATACTAAACGAAAAGAGATCTATTCAACCAAAAAGTAGTATGTCGTATTACTTGGGGAGAGAGAGAGAGAGAGAGAGAGAGAGAGAGAGAGAGAGAGAGAGAGAGAGAGAGAGAGAGGAGTTAAAGAATAATGAGAACACAGAAAAGAAAATTATCTATGTGGTTGTGCTCCACTTTATGATAGAACATAACATTCATTAAATGATCGAATATCCGAGAAGTCTTTAGGATAAAATTCAGCAAAGCGATTCAACTTTTGCTTGTCAAAACTTGCAAATGAGTTGGATGGATTAAGACATGCAACACATATAAGCAACTCAGTGTTCACCTCATTAAAACGATTGTTAAGCTCTTGGAGTTGCATATCTATTCCTTCGAGATGTGTTTGGTTGTCATGCTTTGGGGTCCCTCTTAATGCTTGGAATAGCAATACTTTTATTAGCATTGGAAATCTATGGGGAGAGGTTATCAAATTGGATGAATTGACTGCCAATAGCATTGCTTTTGATAAGGGAAGGATGTTTGTTCTTACTGATTGTCTGGATTGTATTAACGAAGTGGTTCACGTCAAGATTAAGGAGGATATTTTCCCAATTAAAGTTGTTGAAGACCCATTCGCGGAGACCTCTTGGGAAAATAGGATTGTTACTACTATCAAAATTAAGACAGGTAGATCTGGGATTGAAGCTGTGGAAGAGGATGATGTGGATACCTTAGATTCTGAAGAAGGTAATCGTAATAAGGTTGAGATGGTGAATGAGAAGGAGAATGCAGGCTTTATGGCGATGTCTAGAGCCGATGGAGATGAGTTGTTGGACTCGAACTGTATCGGTGAAGTTAATTCTTGTACTAAGATTTGCGATGACCACAAGTTGAAAGCTTCGGTATTGGCTTTTGAGAGCAATGATATGGTTGACAAGGACAAGGTGAGCTTATGCTCGAGGTCTGCTAGTAAAGATAGAAGAGTGAATTCTTTTGGGTGCATGGAGGTTAGTCCAAATGATCTTTCTAAGAGCCATAAGGGAAAAGTATTTGAGCATAATGGAGATGGGTATGGCTTTCCTGGTGTTAAAGAGTCCCTTGATGCTATTCATAAGATGGAAAGAAGAATGAGGAGATCAAAGAGGAAAATTACCAAAAAGAAGCTTCTTTCGGAATGTGGGGTGAAGGCCGACAAGTTGATCCTTGGTAATAAGAAAGCCCATTCTTCTTCATCTCTATCTTCTAATGATTTCCGAAATAGAAATTCTATTCTCTTCAAGAATGCAAGTAGAGCAATGGATATAGGGGCCACATTGGGTGTTAAATTTAGAGGAGGGAGGAACTTTAATTTAAAAAAATTGGTTGAATTGGAGGAAGCCCATATGGCGGAGAGGATTAATGCTCTTGACGGCTTGGAGGACTATGATGTTTTGGAGGAGATAGATGATTTTGAGAAAGGTGATTCTCTTTCTCTGGCATTTTAATCCCATGTTTTGGTACTTCTTTTGGGTTTTGGCTTCTTGTGATCCTTTCGGTTTGCTGTTCGGGTTCCATCTCTCTTTAGTGGTGTTTGGTTTTTGTTAGGGTTGGTTTTTGGGTGTTTTCTTGAGGTTTTGGGGCGTTTCTGTTTTGGTTTGGTTTTTGGTTTGGCTTCTTGCTTTCCTTTGGGTTGGTTCTCAGGTGGCGTTTGCCGGTGTGCCTGAGATCCTTTAATCTTTGTCTTCTTTCAAAGGTTATAAAATTCTTTTTGCCGATCAAAAAAAAACAATGGGTGTAAAACAGAAAAATAATTGGAGGTGATCCGGAAAAATTATTTGGGCATAGTTATATTTATTTTTTGTTACTTGGGGCAAGATTAGAAAATAATCTATACAATATGGGGGCAAAATTACAAAAATACCCAAAATTATATATATACGGCAATAGAAAATTTCAGTCCAGCAGGGTCGCTTGACCCCCCTTGCCCCTATATGGGGCCGCCACTGAGTACGGTCACGTGGTGTTCCAGCACCACACATTTTCGTGGAGTCCACGGCTCAGTGTATAACCGCACATAAATGTTTAGTGTTAGAATGATCCGGTACCACGTGGGTAATGGACAGGTCTTCCAGTGAGTTGGATTTGAGTCGAGGGACCAAGATAGAGGAGAAGTCTGGAAAACCAAATTTGGCTTCTCTTTCACCCTTCCAATGTGTTTAGTCTTTGTCCTGAGAAATGAATACATTCGTCGCTTCTAAAATTCTTCCCAGTCTTTGTATGTGCAAAACTTAGCGAGTTTGATCCCAAAAGGGTTTGGCCGAGTGGGTTTGTAAAAAGCAATGACTGCCAAGTCTTCTCCGAGGTTACATGTTGAAATTCCACGGAGGCCAAACATGAAACATTCCAAATCTTAAGGCCGATGGAGGATTTGCCTGGTCGTTAACTTCACAGCCCCGAATTAATGGTTGACGATCGCACAAGTCGCAAGCTGACCCGGACATCCAGTTATAGAAAAAAAAAGAAAAAGAAAAGAAAAACCTTACCATTTTGATGTATGAACAATACAGTTTATATCAAAGAAACACTGCAGCTAGCTCAGAGTGCCAGAATCCATCACTTGCTGCATATGCCTTATTAGGGTTCCTAACCATTTCTGAGGGTGTTATAAATTGCATGGCAAGCTCTTTTTGGCTTTTGAATTCTCCATTTTCCAATTTTGGGTGTTTGGCATCCACCCCCCAAAATTCATTCCCGCAAAATGGATTTGTTGTTTTGAGTTTAGAGGCTAAAATTTAAGGCTCTGTTTGGAACTTAGGGAAAGAAAGAGAAAAGAAGGGAAAATAATTAACAAGGAAATAGAGGGAAAATTGAACAGAAAATGAGAGGAAAGTTAAAGAGGAATTTGAATATTTACCTTTCTCTGTTTTTAGAACCAAACAAAGGGAGAGAATTTTTTTTTAAAAAAAATTCTTCCTTTCCCTAAGATCCAAACAGAGCATAGCTAAAAAGAGGTGGAGAGGACCTTTTCAATTTCTATTATTCTATTCTCATTTTAGGTTCATGACAAAAAGACTAATCCTTAACCTTTTGAAAAATAACAAAGCAAGCAACCTTAAACATTAATTTGTACGTGTAGTGCTTAAGTTGTTTTTTTTATTGGCCTTTAGTTGGTGTAGTCTTTTTTGGGGGTTAATTATGTTACAAAGTCTCTTTTCGCTATATTATTTGAGTTAATCCTTCCTATACGTTAGTAACACTTTTTTTTTTTGCCTTTAGTTGGTTGGTAATAGTTGATTCTTCCTAGTTAGAAAAAAAAAAAAAAAAAGTGGAGAATTCAAATGTGTGTTTTGTTACGCGAAAGAATCAATTACAAAATTTCTAGAAATAACATTCATACAGAAGGACGAAGTCACAATTTCGATTCACAGGTGATACCCAAAATCAATATCTTCGCTTCCAGGGACGGAGCTAGGAATTTCACTACGCAGGGGCAAATATTTTTTTCAAAATATTTTGTAGGGGCGAGCCTATATAATTCACAGGAAATTTTGTTTTTTCTCTATATAATACTATAGGTTTTTGTTTTTTTTGCAGGGGCGACCGCCCCTACTGGCCCCCCTCTGGCTCCATCCCTGTTCGCTTCCTCCGTCCCACAAAGATAGTCTATTATAAAACGACGTTCAATTTTTGGGCAAAAATCTCAATTAGTTCTTTAATTTTGTGTAAAAAATTGTATGAAATCATGCACGGAAGTACTTTACTCCCTCCGTCCCTTTTTAAGTGTTGACATTTCCATTTGGGCTGTCCCTTAATAAGTGTGTGTTTTGAAAAGTTGATGGGTAAAAGTTTATAGAATTATCATTTTGCCCTTTTGAAAATTAGTGGGTAAAAAGTTAATGGGTAAGGGTGAAGGATAATTTTGGAAAGTGGAGGTAAAAGTTGATGTGGAAAGTGAAAAAGTTGATGTGAAAGGTGTAATGATGATGTTTTTTTAATAAGTTGGATTTACGAAGCAACACATTTAAAAAGGGACGGAGGGAGTATTTTTTAATCAAAAAATTAGAGGTTTTTTGAGTAGTGAATTATTGTTACGGGCAGAGGGATTGTTATCAATTTAAAAAAAGATACAATTGTTCTAAGATTAATTATTTTTAGTACCTGAAAGGATAAATATTTTTATAGGTTAATCATCCATCAACATACTTGGCACCTAAAAATTACACACTTTCATCGACTATTACTCATCAATATGCCTAATATCAAAATAATACACATTGTGAAGAATAATACTGCTCTTGGAATACAAAAATTAATTTTTTCTGGGACTCGAGGTGGCACGTGCCACACCCCCCTCTGGCTCCGCCTCTGTTCATACATAATTCAAAAACATAATAAAAAGCCAAGGGCAACATGGTAATATAGCCATTGAAAAATCCATATCCCATCCAAATCCCACCCCCCATGGGATTTTATATCCCATACGCATTGGGATAAAAATTGGTGAGAGATTTCAAATCCCGTCCGAAAAAAGGTTATCAAAACATGGGATTTTGGGGCAAGTGATGGCTAGCTCATGCGGTAGAGCTCTTAGATGTCTCACACTGCATTCGGGGATCGAGTCCCATTCCCCCTACCCCATGTAATAGATTAGTAATGACGAATGATAAAAAAAACAAAAAAAAACATGGGATTTTGGATCCCACCTCATCCCACCAAACAAACAGGGCCCAAGACCCCGGGTGTTTCTCTCACGCTTTACTTTTCTTGCAGATTTCTTGAACGGCCATGAACTCCGGTTCTTTTATAATCTTGTAGAAAAATCCCCATGAATTATTGCATTCGGCTGTGATTTTGGACGATAAAAATTCCAACTTATTTTGTCTTTAATTAATCAAAATCCCTTTTAAACGCCCTCTTCATGAGCACATGAGACATAAATGAAACCCCAACCTTTACATTTTTTAATTTGTTCTTCGGTAGATCAAAGTTAAGTTTTGTTTCTTCTAAATTTTCGGTTTCAAATTTTTTTGGAGAGAGAAAGCTTGTAACGCCCCGGTTTTCGGAAACGTTATTAAAACATTTTTCAAATAATTTATCTGATAAAAACTCATAAATTGATTAACAACATAAATTTTGTCTTATTACAACTAATTGAAATTTTGAATAAAGAGGTCCAACATAGAGTTACAACTTCGAATTAAAGCTTTTGAAAATAAACAGAGCATCTACGAAAAGAAAATCCAGGCTTCGTTTGATTCGCTTTACAGAACAGCTTCCTCTTTGACTTGATACGGCTCATCTGCTCCGTCTTCTATACCTGGCGTACGAATACCAGGGTACGTAGTACCGTGAGCATAAAACGCTCAGTAGATATATCCTACACCTACTTAACCCACACGTATCTAGCACATAAGCATGAATAATGAACAAGATAGATGTAACAATAATATTCACTTTATTACTATCCATTAACCTACGTGATAACTAAGATTCCATCCTCAGAAATCTTTCTTACCCTGTAACCTCCAGCGTAAGCCAACTGGTGTGATTCGACTCCCCCTTGTAGATTAAGGCCCGGATGAGAGCAAAGTTATCTACTTGGGTCTCCCACCCGCACCCACACAAGGAATGAACAAGACTTCACCGGGTTGTGACACAAGCACGCTGCCCCGGGTTGTGACACAAGCACAATTCCACCCTTATAACCAAACCGTTCAGGAGTCAATCACCACCGTGCCTTACCTAGGGTTTCGTAATCTCAATAACCAGAATCTAAACCAATCATTTCTCCTCCAGGGCCCACAAAGGTCACCCTCACAACAAGATCCATTCTGGTCATTCTTTTTCCTCAAACCCTTTCTCATAATTGTTATTCCATTAATCTCTATACATGTCTACCGTGAATTTCTCAACAAACCGAAACCACCCAGTGATCCCATCGTTCAATATAATTTCTTGTACCCAACTTTCAATTCAAACTGCAGTAATAAACTAAACTACTAATTTGTTAATGTAACAATCAAGAATAAGGAACAGTTACCAATAATGCACACAATTTGTAATACAGTATAACATGTGATATGATAGACCTATCAAGAAAAGGAATTTAAATCTGTAACAATCAACAGTCATATAATTAAATTCAAATTAACATCTAATCGTAATTAAGATTAACAAGTAATTTGGAGTCTCGGGGTGTACGATTCAATATCAAAAACCAAAATAGGGTCAAGCCTTCAGTTGTTTTGTTTTTGTTTTCGTTTTTATTTTCTTCAAATGGAAAATCATTAAGGAGAGTTCCCACTTATCCAAAATTCCAAAACTTTAGGCCAAGTTGGCTGTTTGTCTGGGAGGAGAAAAAGAAAAAAGAAAACATAAGTGCTCTTGTACAAATAAACTAGGAATGTTTAGGTGTCATCACATAGCATACTTATAAACAAAATCAAACACTTAAATGCCTAGGTGTCATCTCTACCTTAACAATGCAAGATTGGGAGATAAACTGGTCATATAAAAAATGGTCGAACAATATATTCACTAATTCTCCAGCTTGAGCTTTGGTCGGTGTGTTATGTATTTGTCCGCCATTTTTTAGAGTTCGAGCTACTAGGTTTTGATTCATTTCGCAACTAAACATTAAATTAACACATAAAAGGGTTCGGTAGGATAAACCTACCTTATCTCCTGCAGATTAAGCTAAATTGGAGTGGTTTTAGTGGAACACGGTGGCGTCAAGTGGTGGTAGGATTTCTCTTCTCCGGAACAACTTCTTCTTCTCTAAACCCTCTACAACATGTCTGACTCTATCTCCCTCTTTGTATTGTTTGTACGGTGAAAAGAAAAACAAAAGGGAAATGAATTATTATAGGAGAAAATGGAGACAAAGGAGTAAATAATGGGATGGTTGGTGGCTTGCAGGTCATCAAGGTTTTCAGAGATAAGGCCTGGTAGCATTTCAAAGATAAGGAAAATAAAGGCTTTGGATATAACAATAATTTAGGATTTATGTTATATGTATACATCTATACACATAAATTATATAGACACATGCATATGATTGGTTATTGTACGTAAACACTCTCGGACGCATGCACATTTGAACACAGACGAAATTCGTAAATATGCAAATTACATCAAATGAACTAAGATTTTTATAAATCAATATATATATATATATATTTATTATTATTATTATTTTTTTAATACCGTGTGTTCTAAAATTTGGACCTTCATAAATATACTTAATCGAAAAATAGTTTAGTTTATAGGATCAAAAATTGGGTCGTTACAAAGCTTGTGTCAACATGAAAATTTAAAATTTGGAAGTCGAAGTTGTTTTTTGTGAGCATCATTTCATTTTAAATAAAAAGTAGAAGTTGTTTTTGATATTGAAATTAAAGTTGTTTTTTATATTGAAATTATTTTTCACTTTTTAATATTGCTTCTAATGAAAGAATTGAGTACTTTTACATTTTCGTACTTGTAGTTCTTTCTGTCATGAAAGGGAGAATAAAACAATTATAGTGTTTTTGGTCCCATTAACTCATGATCCTAGCTTTGTCCCGGTGTAAAAAAGTTATATACTTGTAAAAATATAGTATATTATCGATCTACGTAGAGATATATACGCAGATATATATATATATATACGGAAATCTTCTTATCCACACCTCCCGGAAATAAGAAAAAAATGGTTTTTAATTTTGTGTTGCAAATTATTTTTGGAAAATCCGATCCGTCCAATGTGTTCAGAAGGTGTTTTCAAGGGTCCACGTGGGAAATCTTCAAAAAACAATACCGGGAAAGGCTTGATCCAAGCAGTTTTCGCAAAAAATGTAAATATATATTTTTTGCAAAAACTGCTTGGATCAAGTCCTTCCTGGTATTTTTTTTTGAAGATTTTCCGCGAGGACCCTTGAAAACACCTTCTGAACACATTTGACGGATTGGATCGTCAAAAAAATGTTTGGATCACGAGGTCCGGAAATGAAAAGTCCGGATGTGAAGCTTTACATATATATATATGGGAGAAAACCGTGCGGACCTGCCCTTTTTTTGTGTTTTCGGACCAAATTTTGACGATCCGAACCGCTCAATGTTTTTAAAATGCATTTTCCAAGGTCCACGCGGAAAATCTTCCAAAAAAAATACCCGGAAGGGCTTGATCCACACAGTTTTTGTTAAAAACGCTATATATAGCGTTTTTAACAAAAACTGTGTGGATCAAGCCCTTCCGGGTATTTTTTTGGACGAATCTTCGCGTGGGCCCTTAAAAATGCATTTTAAAAACATTGAACGGTTCGGATCGTCAAAATTTGGCTCGGAAACGTGAGGTCCGCATGGTAACTTAGATAAGGGACCCTTATTGGAAGGGCTTCCTATATATATATATATATATATATAGAGAGAGCACTTCTAGTCCGGCTCCAGACTTCCGGACCTCCGTGATCCGAGCATTTTTTTGACGATCCGATCCGTCCAACGTGTTCAGAAGGTGTTTTCAAGGGTCTAAGCGGGAAATCTTCAAAAAAAAAATACCGGGAAGGGCTTGATCCAAGCAGTTTTCGCTAAATTTTTATATTTACAGTTTTTGCGAAAAACTGCTTGGATCAAGCTCTTCCCGGTATTTTTTTTGGTAATTGATATTCACACCCCCTAAATTGTTATCCACACCCCCTTTTTGTCTTTTAGTGACAATTTTACACATGAAAATTTCACTAAAAGACAAAAAAAGGGGTGTGGATAACAATTTAGGGGGTGTGGAAATCACTTCCCTTTTTTTTTGAAGATTTTTTGCGTGGACCCTTGAAAACACCTTCTGAACACATTGGACGGCTCGGATTTTCCATAAATAATTTGCAACACAAAAAAATCAATTTTTCCTTATTTTCTGGAGGTTTGGACTAGAAAATTTGCCTATATATATATATATATATATACACACATACATATAGGCATAGCTTCTAGTCCAAACCGGGGGTCCGGATAAGAAGCTTGGGGTATATATATATATATATATATATATAGAGTCCGGTTCTAGTCCGGGAGTCCCGGATCCGGGACTCCACTTCCCGATATTTTTTTGACGATCCGATCCGTCCAATGTGTTCAGAAGGTGTTTTCCAAGGTCCACGCGGAAAATCTTCAAAAAAAAATACCGGGAAGGGCTTGATCCAAGCAGTTTTCGCAAAAAATATATATATACAGTTTTTGCGAAAAACTGCTTGGATCAATCCCTTCCCGGTATTTTTTTTTGAAGATTTCCCGCGTGGACCTTGGAAAACACCTTTTGAAGACATTGGACGGCTCGGATTTCCCAAAAACAATTTTTAAAAGCATCAAAACACCGAAAAACCCTTCAATCCGGGAAATCCGGGATCCTTGACAGGATCGCCGGTGTATATATATATATATATATATATATATATATATATATATATATAAAATAGATACGGAGAGTGAGAGAGAGAGTGTGTTTGTGCATATGAAAGAGGAAAACGATAGTCGAGTAGAAAGAGGCACAATCCTTGGAAAACATTTGCCGCTTTAAAAATCCAGAAATCATTTTCCACCACAGGTGGTTCATTTTTTTATTAACTCTAGAAAATGTTTTTCGTTGACTTTTGTTTTTTTTTTGTTGTACCATACGCCATAAAATGTTTTTCGATGAAAATATTTTTTGCCCCAAACAAGCGGAGCGGATTATTTATTTTGTTTGTGTAAAAAACATAAAAGCATCATATGTTACTCAGGGAACGAATTGGATATTCTAAAGGGCGTTGACATCAATGCGTATAACTTGTCCTCCTCTTCTGATGTAATTTAAAAACAAAACTTAAACTTAAAGGGATCGGCAAAGTAGACTTGTGAAACCAATAAGTGCTTAACCATGAGGTCTCATGTTTGAATTTCATGCACGCCAACCATCCCGAACCTTGGGGCCATTGGGGTTATACACGGTTGTTACTTTCAGGGTCCTAGAATTAGTCGAGGTGCGCGCAAGCTGGTCTGGACATTCGGTTATTAGAAGAAAAAAAAAACTTAAAAAGTAGAAGTATGGAATGCATTTTTTTATTGCGATGCGTAAGCTAGGAGTTAAAATATGTTGTATACTCTATACAAGCTATCAAATATTCGTGATTTATTCAAAGACCAAAAAAAAAAAAAAACAGTTGAAAATAATTGAGGACTAAATACATATCTCCCAGATCATGGAATGGGTTAGTCAATGTGATTTGCTAATATTTACCCCAAAAAAAAAAATGATTTACCAATGTATTGGAGGATCTGTGCATGTCATGGAGTAATTCCGTAAGCCCTAGCCGATCAAAAAATAAAAAATTCCTTGTATGTTCTTCCTTGTGAAAATTTATTCCTGTGAATGTCTAAAATCAGTTTTGTTAAAGTGATATTAATCAATGTCTAAAATCCATTGTGTTAGATCCACCAGATCTGTTCTTGGCTATCCAGATCTGGAGATATGCAAGCTTGCCAAGCTGTCTCCGGCGTTTCCGTTCTCCGGCCTTCTCTGGTCCCCGCTAGCCATGCATGTTCTCTCCGAGTTGCTCGGCCTCCCTCTCCCCGCCGAGCGGCTTCTCCCCCTTTTTCCTCCTTTCCCAACCGATTGGCTCCCTCCTCTGTTTTCCCCTCTCCCAGTCCAATCGGTTGTTCCTCCCTTTCTTTTCTTCCCTCCTCCGATCGGACCCAGTTTCCCTCTTCGTTTTCCCCCTTCCCCGTCCGATCCGATCGGTTAATACGTGCATGTCTGTTGCTTTGTTTTGGGATCTAGTTTTAGGCCTTGTTTTGGTTTTTGATGTTGCTGGGTCGTATGGCTTTGGCCTCCCATTTGCTTGCAAGTTTGATGTTGCTGGTTCGCTGCCCCTTTCCATCTGTTTCCTGGCTTAGGTTGATGCTGGTGGTGAGTTTTGCTTTGGAAGCGGATCTGTAATTTAGATGCATTCAAGGATTTAAAAATCGGTCGATACGCGACGTATCGGCCAATAAGTATCGGTTTTTTATGGGACCAATACCGATATTTGACCGATGTACGACCCGATACAGGCTAATATCGGCCAATATTTGACTGTATCACCGATACCGCTACGTATCCCGATACTGAGATTTAAAACCTTCATGCAGATTAATTTTAGTATGTTTTATGTTTCTGTATTTTTTTCTGTTAGTTCCGTATCTTTGGCCTTTTGTTGGCCATAGCACGTCGTCGGCGCCCTTAGGCTTTTGTTTCGGCCTTTATGTTTGGTATGCAGTTTTGTGTTTTTTTGCGGCTGTATCACTGAGTTCCATTCTGTAAGGACTGAAGTTAAGCCATGACAAATTAGCTTCCCTCAGGTCTTCGCTGTCACCGGCGTCTTTCCTCCATGTAATAGCGATAACACGGTTAGTTTAATAAAAATTTCTCTCTATTGACAAAAAAAAAATTGATTTGGTTTGATGATTATATATATATATTTTTTTTGGTGAAGAGATAGAAATATATTAATAAAAAACCACCGGCCCAAAAACTGGCAAACGATACAACCAAAACAAAAACCACCGGCCAAAACTCCCTACAAAACTAATAGCAAAAAAATACAAAAGAAAAAAAGAACAGAAAAATAAAAACGCCAGAACAAATCGCCGGAGCTGTCATCCACTGCCACCGTCTTTGTTAGGAGTCCGGATTTAAAAATCCCACATCCGGCTCCCCCTGGTCCAAAAATTGGGCTTGGTCGCCTATATCGGAACGGAGAGGATCATCCGCCACAAGGAGTCTCCAATGCTAAAGAAGAACAGCCATAGAGAAGATCGAAAGTTGGAGAGAAAATCGGGTGGGGGGGGGGGGGGTGGCCGCCAGGGCTAAATCCTGGGAAGGAGCTGCCTCCCGCTGTCTCTCTTTCTCTTTTTCTCTCTCTATAACTCTCTTCTGAATAAATTTCTTAAAATTATACTTAGGTCTCTTAAAAGGTATGCTAAAAATTTTATGAAAATTAAGCAGATTTGAATTTATGAGTTTCTGCTTAATTTATGAGTTACACGTACGTTACCATCCTTTCAGCACCGCCACCATTATTCAAGATCCGTTGCCACAACCACGACAGCGATTAGCATCACAACCACCGCTCCATGACCTCCACTGTGGACACCATGCGCCACCACTCTACTATTACTACTCCATTAATTACCACCATTACCATCACCATCCTCAGCTGTCACTACCACTACAGGAACTACAACTACAACACCACTCCACCACAGCTACCAGCCTACCACCACCACTCCACCTCTTCAGGAGTGCTACCAACACCATCTCTCACCGCCACCGCCCCAACTATCTTCATCTCTCCACCACCTTCTACAGTTACAATTAAACCAACTCTCCACCACGACCACAATCACCACTATCGATCTCTTCACCCTGCCTTCCCACCACCACCCATGCACCACCTCAACAAACACATACCAATCGTTTGTAAAATCATTTCAAATAATATATGGTCAAGTTTTGTTTCTTAATTTGTCCCTGTATCAAACAATTTGTTTTCATTCAGCTCTTATATTTTTATTAAACAGTTTTTGACCAACTTATAAAATTTAGCATTCAGATTTCCGTACTTAGGTAGGTGGGTTGGGCCTAATTTTTTTGACTTTCCCGCCCGGTTTATTTGGTTATTTTCTCTTAATCTTTACCAAATTCGGGTCAAATTTTTACACCATATTTTTCATCTTGATAAGAAGAACCGAAAAAGTATAAAAATATGAACCAAAGTTGAAAAAAAGTTTATATAAGATGAAGGAAAATAACTGACTTTTTGGGTCTTTTACATCATTTAATATGAATTTTTTTCAACTTCGGTCTATATTTTATACTTTTTTATTCTTCATGTCGAGCCGAATAATGTGATGTACAAAATTATACTCAAATCTAGTAAAAATTAAAAACTAAAACCAAAAAACCTCTAAAAAGTTACGCCAAACTCGCCATTGATTTTTCATCTTTCAACCCTAGTTTCCAGTTTTATCACGTTGCATCTTTAAAAAAACTCAATTTGGTAGTACAAACGTAGAAGTATGTAGTAAATTGAATGCATGTTTGTATTGGGATAGGTTAGGGAGGAGTTAAAATATGTTCTATAGACGTTATTTATTCAAAGGCATATCCCCCAAAATCATGTTATGGGTTAGTCAATGTGATTTTACTAATGTATAGATGATTCTCTCCGTGTATTGAAAGTAATACTTCCTCCCAGAAGAAAGGTAAAAATCCCACACAAAATGCTCATAAGTAATTATCAAAGCTATTTTTTTTTTTAATAATTAGATATCCAGGCCAACTTGCGCGAATTATAACTTGTGCGAATTATCATAATTGTTGATATAGGTAGATTACTAAGGCCTAGTTTCCCAAAAATCAACCCAAAATCTCAGCTTTTTTTTTTTTATCAAATGCGGAAGAGATTTGATATATATATATATATATACACCACACTTCCAGTCCACTCTCTCGGATTTTAAAAAAATCCACACCTCATTGATCCCGATCGAATTTTGACAATCCGAACCGTCCAATGTGTTTAAAAGGTGTTTTCAAGGGTCCCCATGAGAAATCATCAAAAAAAACTACCGGGAAGGGCTTGATCCGAGCCGTTTTTCATAAAAACTGTAACGGTTCGGATCATCGAAATTCGATCGGGAAAGTGGAGGTCCGGATTTTTTTAAAATCCGGGCTCCCTGACTGGAAGTGTACTCATATATATACACCACACTTCCAGTCCACTCTCCCGGATTTGATCCCAATCGAATTTCGATGATCCGAACCGTCCAATGTGTTTTAAAAGGTGTTTTCAAGAGTCCCCGTGAGAAATCATCAAAAAAAATACCTGGAAGGGCTTGATCCGAGCCGTTTTTCATAAAAACTGTATATGTACAGTTTTGTGAAAAACTACTCGGATCAAACCCTTCCCGATATCTTTTTTTTTAGATTTCTCACGGGAACCCTTGAAAACACCTTTTAAACACATTGGACGGTTCAGATCGTCAAAATTCGATCGGGAAAGTGGAGGTCCGGATTTTATCAAATCTAAGATTTTATCAAATCTCTTCCTCATTTAATAAAATCAAGGGTTGATTTTATCAAATCTTGATTTTATCTTAATAAAATCGTTTGGGAAACTTACCCTAAATAATGTAGACATGGATGTAAATATTCGAGAAATTTATGTCTCCCACGTATCAAATACGTCCATCTCTAATTGCTCGTCCATTACAAAAAGTCTTGCAATTTTTTCACAGAAAAAAAGAAAGTACGTACTTCTGTGCATTATTTTTCAAAATTTTTAACACCAAATTAAATAATCAATTCTAAGATTAATTGAAATAATTGTTTGATTGGATAGCCTCTAGAAGTATTTTAAAATGTTTGAGAATAAAAAAAATCAATTAGTGAACTCTTACTTCTAATTAAACCAATCACTGTGACCACATAGCACTGAATATATAGCTATTCTTAGTAAAAGAATGATGTAATCTAAGATTATGATCTATCCTGAAACATTATTCGATCAATGTGGAAATCCGATGATTGTTCGCACGGTAAATACGACACCTTTTTTTTTTTTTTTTTGGTGCAGCAGAATTTACACGACACTTTCAACGATGGTGACGAGAGAATATTCTGGCCGACTGAATCTGTTGATTGAAAAAACCTGTTTGGTCAATACGATCCTGGATGATTATTTTCGTCCTTACTCCTTATTCTAATTTTTTCTGCTTTTGTTAGTTTTGCGTCAAATTTTTTATGATTTATTAGTTTGTCTCGACGAGAGAAATTTAAAAACTAAAAATTATGAAACAAACTATTTTTTTTTAAAAAGAAACAAATAATCCAAGAAGTATGTTTGTTTTGGATTTTTTTTTTTATTATCAATTTTAAATATTTTGATTATAATTTTTTACTACGGTTTAGATTCTTTTCGTTAAGACGAACCAAAAATCCACTAAAAATGATGCAAAATTAACAAAGGCGAATTTTTTTGAAAAAAAACAAAACGATACTGACGATTATGATGTCAAAATGTAATGAGCATTTCCTTTAAAATTGGAGAACTAATACAAACATTACATAAAAACAAATGCATATCATGTCTTCTTCTTCTTCTTCTTCTTCTTCTTCTTCTTCTTTTTTGAAATTCAATGTCAATAAATAGTAGATCCAAAGATCAAATTACAGAGATAAGAGGACATCAAGAACAAGGGAATAAACTCTTGAAAATAAACACTGAAATCTCCAACAATAACCCTGGACTACCTTAAACAGAATATGCACACGACAATGGCGTATGCAACTAGCCTACATAACGACGACTTCCATGAGCCAATAAGAAGACGTTGCCAAGTCTTTGACATTACCATCCCTATTCAACACAGACATGAGAGAGATCATTGCAAAAGCAAACTGCTCGAAGCAAACTGCAATCCGGAAAGCAAAATCAACACAAGAAAACCAAAAACAAAGACTAAAACAAACTACAGTCTAAGGGGGTGCTTGGGAAGCTCATTTTTAGCATTTCATTTTCAACTTTTTGGTTTTTCAGCTTTTAGATTATGGTCAGAATGTATTTTGAATCTAACAGAGTGTTTGCAAGATGAGTAGCGTTTAAGAGACATGTGCAGAATACATTCTATAGGTCGTTTTATTAACCATATTGAGAAAAGTGAAAAATGAAAAATGAAAAGTCAAAAATCTCCTCTCTCCCTACTTAATTTTGGCATTTGTTCTCTAAACTGCCAAACACCTAAAAGTAGAAAACGAGAAATCTAAAATGGAATACGTACGTTGGAACAGTCCGATAACTGAGCAACAGAGCCAAAACAACCACATATCTTATAGCCGTACGTGCGACAAGTGTCGTGAATTAGTTGGTTTGTCATATACAATGTTGATTGAAGAATGTATTGAAATCCACTAATCTTGCCCCTTTTTGAATTTTAAATTTTCCAATCTTATTCAATCATATATTTCAAATATTTATACTTTCTAATTTCCATACTTGATTAATTGAATATCCAAAATTATGTCTGTAGGTTCGATTTGTGGTTTGAGTCAATAAATTAACTTGGAGAGGCAAACAATAGCTAACAATTGAACAAGAATAAGAGAATGTGTAAAGGGGTGAAGGATTAAGCCAAATATACAGAAAGAGAAGGCAGCAACGTTCAATCCATTCCCATTTGGATCATCATCGTCTTCGAATCACAGTCTTAGAAGAAAGGAGTGCTCGTGAGGACCAGCAAGAACAGAGTTCTTGTTTCCAGAGCTCTGAGTCACTTCCTCTTTCTAAGATTTCCGTGCCTCTAAGACGAGTGAATCTCTCTATATGTCTCTGGGATTTATGAATGAATGTCTCATATTTATAGGGATCTACACCCAATCATGGGGCTGCAGACATTTCCCCAATAACATGATGACACGTGCTCTCTCCGTATACCTGGGCGACGTGGGTGATGTCACCGGCCGTTAGGAAGCTTCCATTAGGTCATTCTAGTGCATCGTTTTCCCTCGTCGCGGCCCTTAATCCTTTACAGCCACCAAGCCACTTGTTTCTCCCCTATTCCCGCCGTGTCGGATATGGTCGCGAGCCCTTTGGCTCGCGCCCAGACCTCTTTCGAGCTCGTATCGACTTCCCCATCCCTGCCTTTTGGTCAGGTATAGTCGCGAGCTAGGTTCGCGTACTTGTGTGAGTGTTCACTCTTTCCCGTCGCGTCGGTCCTCTTCTCGGAGGGCCTCGCGAGGGGTGAACTTCTCCTTAGTAGTACTTCCCTTGTATAGGGCATCCCTTGCTTGGGGTGTCTTTAGTTTTGCTATATCCTTCCGCGAGGTCATCTCCTCGCGGTGGGGCTCTCCCTCGGTCCTTATTTTTAGTTGACTGATGACGTGTCCGTTGAATCTTATCGAGCCACGTGGATGGCTGTTATAGGTTGGTCAACTGCCTCGTCACCCTACGCGCTGACCTTTCCTACAATGTCTATATATATCCAATATGATTTTAGGCTACTCATCCAAAACTATGTCTATACTTACACCTCACGGGGTGGAGAAAGAGATTGAATAGCTAAAATTTTTCTTTTGAAGGTAAATTTTTTATTATTGATGTTCTTCCACTTTTTTTTTTTTGTTTCCTACATGAATTATTTGTATTTTTTTTTCATGGTAGGTTAATGTGTCACTGTAGGATGAGTTTCGAAGATTAGTCTTGGTAAATAATTTTGAGCACACTTCGACCTTTTTTTTTAATTGATTGAGTATACTAATTAGTTTTTTTGTATTTTTTTTCAGGCTATTACACATACAAGATTAAATGGGTTATTACCTTTTTTTTTTCAGGCTATTACCTTTTTTTTAAATTTTTTTATGGCATAGAAACTATATTCCGTAAATCAGTTTGGCATTGATCTTTTCTTTTGGTTGTTTCTTCCCTCGATTTAACAATGATTTTGTGTGAAGTGAAGTGAAGTGACTTTTTCGAGATTCTCTTCATAGTGTGTGACCGCCATATCGCCAGGAGCCAGTTCTAACCTATGATACATGATTTCACATTTTTTTCCTTTTATCTTTTTTCTTTCGCTTTTCTATTTGGTTAATTTGCCACCATAGGATGAAAAATTGATCGATCTATTTTATTTTATGCATGAATGGTTTTTCATTTTCCTTCAACTTATACATACACATAAAAAAATTGATCTTTGGTTAACTTGCCACAGTTTTTTTGTTTTTTTTGCCATTCGATATACATCAGTGGGGGGTTAGCAGGGGAGTTAGAGAGTTAGTCCAGAGAAGGTCTAGAAGCTATTTATAGCCCTAAAGCCCAAACGCCTCTGCCGAGGCTCGAACTCTGGTCTCCCTTGTGGGAGAACCAGGAGATAACTGCTAGGCTAGAAGCCCTTGGTTTAACTTGCCACTGTTAGATGCATGAAAAATTGATCTGTTGCCCTTATTTGTGCATAGCACGGGTTCATCGCTAAATTATTATTATATAATAGAATCAATCACCATGGAAAATTAGAGTCAAGATGACCAAATAGGAAATAGAATTGTTATACTCTTTTGATCTAATCTAAGTGATCCAATATTTTAATGCATGAACTTTGTGGTTTAAAGTACAATTTTTTAGCTAATCAAAAAAAGGGAAAACACGTTATTTTATTTCAAGTCTCCGTGCATATATAGCACGGGTTCATGCTAGTTAACCATATTGCCAGATCGTTTTTTTTTTCTTTTTTTTTCCTTATATATGATTATGTTTCTGTTTCCTCAAAAATAAACTCTATCTGTTCCAGACTACCATATTTCTTTTCCATATTCCTTTTGGAAAAACCTATGGGTACACCAATTGTACACCACCTTTTTGGAACCCATTTTCCCGCATTTAATTGGAGCCGCTCAATATTCTTAAAACGCTTTTTTAAGGGCCTCTGTAAAAAAAAAAACTGATTTTAACATCAAATTGGGCGCATAATCGATCGAGGCCTTACCGATGTTAAAATTAGTTGATTTTTTTCAGAGACCCTAAAAAAAGTGTTTTAAGAATATTGAGCGGCTCCGATTATTCGTGCGGGACCCGAAATGGGTTTCACAAAGGTGGTGTACAATTGGTGTACACAAAAATGGTGTACGTCTAGCAGGACTCCTTTGCTTTTCCTGTACGGGAATCTAACCTTTTAAAGAGACGTAAAATTATTTACGTCCCTCTACAAAATTTTCCAAGATTGTCAATATCAACACCCTTGTTCTCTACTTTCAAAATTTGGCAACTTCTGCAGCTGTTGATAACCATATTCTGTCAAGGATTAATCGTTGCAACTTTTTTTGCGGTTTTTTTTTCCCTCTTATTTTTCTTTGTTGTTTTTCTTGTATTTTCGGCCGGTAATGTCCTTTTTTACTTGTCTTTTTAATGAATGCATTATGTTTCTGGGGTTTTCTTTTAAAAAAAAGATATAGTCGTTCGATCAGAAAATATTCAGATCTCCCCTCCCTACCCTCTACCTCCTTTGTGGCAATGGATCATCTCCACTAACTATCTAAGACGGAAAATGCTAGAGGCACTAACAAATGTACTAAATATATAAGTGACATTCTTTTTTTCTTTTTTTTTGTCATTCGCCATTCCTAATCTATCACATGGGGAGGGGGGGATTGGGACTCGATCCTGAGATGCAATGTGGAGCATTCAAGAGCTCTACCGCATGAGCTAGCCACCACTTGCAAGTGACATTCTTTTACTAGGTGAATATATCCATGTATTAGGGCATCCGCAGTGGGCTCCCTAAAAATGGCTACTTAGTTGACTCCTAAGGTGTACACATAAGCCTAATTGGGGTCCATTTGACACTCCTAGAGTTTGCTAAATATAGAGAGCATACGTGCACCCAATGGACTAGCAAGAAAATTTTCTATTTTGTGAAGAAAGTAATAAAAAAAAGTGTGGGTCCCATAAAAAAAAGGATTAAAAGGGCTTGGGCCTCACTTAGAGCTAGCTACAAGGCTAGTTAGATTTAGCTAATGGGTTAGGAGTCATGCTTAGGAGCCACCACTGGGAGCTTGTATTGAGAGCCCATCGAAGACCATAATTGATCAAATGACTTGCTAAATTTTAGGAGCCTCACTTAGGAGCCATTTTAAGAGTCCACTGTGGATGCCCTTACATCATTCATAGATATGATAGTGACATATTTACTTTTAGTGTAATAGTTTGTAAGTTATTTAGTGCCTCTAGCATTGCTCATCCGGGACAGTTGCTGGACTTGCTTCTAAAGAGTGGGTCCCATAAATTATCTTATCGATACGATATTTTTGCATTCCAAGAAAATTTGGACTATCCGGGACAATCCCTAACTATTATTTCGGGACTTTTTGTGATTAAAAAAGAAACAACTATACAAAAATTTGAAAGATTATAAATATGAAAAACTTTATATGCGTTGATAGATTACTTCCATAATTTTTCAAAACAAAAATTATGAATTTTAATAAATTTATTCTTCGGGCTTATTTCAGGTCCACATAGATGATCAAATCATTCATTTAGTAGAGCTTGCTGAGTATTTGATCCATGAAAAACACAATGTTTATCGTCGATCAGTGTCTGGATGGACATGGGGACAGAGAGTACTATCTCCACCCTCAATCCCCAAACCCCTTACCCAATCCCCAACGAGGCTTTATTTTCATCCTCCATCCCCACTCCAAATGGGGAACGGGGATCCAATCCTTTTTAAAAAAAATCAGATTACTAGAAATTTAAAATCCCAGTTACGAGTTAAATGCTAAAATCTCAGTTACAAATTACTAGAATCCCAGTTACAAATTACTAAAAAAATAGCAACAAAAGCAATCCTTGCATGTTCGCAAGAGTTTTACAACAGCAAGTAGCTATGAGGAAAAGGAAGACAATAACGAAGCACTGGCCACCGAGTATGTCGGCAGCCAATGACAAGTATCCAAAGACCCCTATATTTCGGGGATGGGGCGGATCGGGTACGAATTCGGTGCGGATTCGATCCCCAAACATTTTTAAAAAAAAATTCCCATATCCTATCCAATCTCCAAACAGATCTCCATATTGCCAATCCGTTCAGATCGGGGATCAGATTGAATTCAAACGGGTCGGAGGAAATGGCCAACCCTAGATCAGTGCCTATAAAAATGGGTTTGATCCAATGTGCAAGGTGCATTTTTCTAGAGATAAAATCTGTTTGCTTTGATCAATATAGGATTAACAATAAATTTTAGCAAAGTCGAAGCACTCAACGATGATGATTCGAACCAAAAACTGCGAATCAAAATCCTCCCATACGATGATCTCTCGTGCGATGATGATTCGAACCAATCATATGATGTGCATTGTCCATTTAAGAAATCAAGATGATCACACGGGTATCCATTTAAACAAAGAATAATTGTCGTTCTTAAGAAAAGTGACGGTCAGGTCGTATCGTTAATTTCTCCTAAGACAAACATGATTAGAACAAGCCTTTAACCGATATCTCTGATCAAATCAATTTATTGCATGAATGATTTATACATTGATGTCTGGAAAATGAAAGGAACAAATTGTTAAATAAAACCATATTGCGTCATGAAATATTTATCACATTTAAAAAAATCCTTTTTCCAGGTAGAGTGGTGTCATAAGATACAAATTGAGATTACGTTGATGCCAATGGCTAATCTCTTATTATTCCAATGAGTATCTATCTGAAATTTCCATGTATTTTACCAACTTACTTTCAACCTTGCACAACAATTTTATATTACAGGTTAATATTTTAGGGAATTTGTCTGATTGGACTAATTTGAGTAACTCTCTTGAGTCCAAGATGCCTGGGATATGGGATCTACTTTATCTTCTTTGTCTCTCCCGAACCATTGACTCCATACCTGCAGCAATAATATATGGACATGCCTATATATATATATACTCCCTAACCCAAGCTCGGAAGAGTAAGAATTTCATTGATAATAAGGGTTACAACCCACCGTGTGTTTCGCCCTTTTTGGAGACACGCGCTTTTGAAACCATGGAAATGTTGCAGCTTGAGGAACATCAGCCCTCGTGGTCATTCCACAAGGGTTACAACCCGCCGTGTGTCTCTCACCCTTTTTGGAGAAACACCCTTTTGAAACCACGGAAATGATGCAGCTTGAGCAACATCAGCCCTTATGGTCATTCCATAAGGGTTACAATCCGCCGTGTGTTTCTCACCCTTTTTTGGAGAACCACAGTTTTGAAACCATGGAAATGATGCAGCTTGAGCTCCATCAGTCCTCATGGTCAGTCCACAACACTTTAGATTCCTCCTTTCATCATGAACTTTGTTTTCCTGGTCCCGAGACGTGGACGGGCACCGAAAATTTTGAATTTTCTTCTTTCCACTCTATATCCGAGGATTCCTCGGAGTTTTATACGCCAACCCCGTTCATCTCGTCCATGTATCATGGCAAGTCCTCATTAGAACCATGTTTGGCAGATCTGGAGGATTCTGGAATAGATGAAGTTGACGGATTTTTCAATTGGCCGGAAAGTGATGATGTTTCTCCTTCACAAGGAAGTACTACAGAAGAATCGGTTGATGTCTCATCAATCCAATTCCCCCTGGTTTTTCCCGTGGAGGATACGGAAATTGATGAATCCCCCCTGGTTTTTCCGGGGGAGAATATGGAAATCGATGATGAAGTGAGCATACACCATTTGCTCAAGGCTTGTGGAGAGGCCATGGAGAATCGAAACAAAGAGCTCGTGGAAGTAATATTGAAGCGATTAGAAAATAAGGCTTGTCCACAAGGTGGAGCCGCCCAACGACTGGTGTATTACATGATCAAATCACTGGACCAACATTTCGACTATTTGACACAAGAAGCAAGCAAGAATTATGAGGCGGCGTTCAGGGCCTTCTATCAAATCTTCCCTTACGGAAGATTTGCTCATTTCATTGCTACTTCATCGATCCTAGAGGCTTTACCAGAGGATGCAGAGCAAATTTGTATCGTGGACTTCGACATGGGGGAAGGAGTTCAATGGCCTCCCTTGATTGAGGCCCTTGCAAAGCAACGCCAACGAGTTACCCGAATCATATCACTAAAGAGCGATGACTCCAAATCTGTACACCCCCTTCAGAGATTTGAGAAGACAAAAGAGCGGCTACGTGAGCACGCTTTTTCTTGCGGATTGGAACTAAGAATTGAGGAGATTGATCTGGAGGGATTGGCATCCGAGATGAAGAAAATGACGAAGTTTGGAGGAAGGGAACTTTTAGCCTTCAATTGCATGGTTGGTCTCCCACACATGGGGAGACAGAAAAGCTCTAGGCGTGTTTCCAAGTTTCTAAAGATAGCTCAAGAATCAATCAATACCGGTGATGGAACTAGAAACCGGGGAGTCATAACTTATGGGGATGGAACCACAGTGGAGGAGAGGAGAAGCGATGGCTATGGATTTGGATCTTTCTTTGAAGGGCAGTTGGGCCGTGTCAAAGCGTTGCTCGAGTCGATGGAGTTGCAAATGCCTTCGCAGCATAAAGAGGCAAGAATAGCTATGGAGTGTCTGTTTGCGGCACCCTATGTTTCTTCTCTTTCTTGCTTTGAGAAGTGGGAAGACAGAGATTGTAGAGGTGAGCATCTAGCAAAGATCGGATTGGATGTTCGGAGGGTGAGCAAAGATATTGTTTCAGAAGCTAAAGAACTAGTGAGAGATGGGGACAGTTGGTATCGGGTGGGAACTGAAGGGGAGAAAGAAGCGGTGTTGTGTTTTAAGGGGACTCCATTAGTAAGAGTTTCTATTTGGAGTTAGATGAAAAATAAAGGGTTATTTACCGGGAGACTCCCTCAACCATTCCTCTTTGTCACCAAGACCCCCTAAACTAAGTTTGCCAAACAACTAGACCCCTTCATCGACGTAAACCTATCCTGTAAACCCCTTCAGTCAACAATCCGTCTGCAACCCTTACATGTGTCAAAACTTGTTCAATGTTCCAAAATTACCCCTACTCCTTTCCTGGTCATAAGATGCTATCTCAAAAACATTTTCCCCACTCTCTCCATTTCCCCCACCAGCCCTTGTTTCCCTTTGCCAAAACCTTATTCGCAAGAATCGCAACCCAATGTCTTCTTCCAGTACAAGCAATGCACGAACCACAACGCCCCAATGTAGGGATTTTTGATAAACCAACTCATTTAACCCTCAAATTCTGGTGCAGAACAAATCCTAAGCTACTTCGGCGTCTTTGCAAATCGTTCTCAAAATAGTCTTCAAATCCTCTTCTTTAGAAACCCTAAGTTTGCGGATCGATGAGTTGTAGAAGACCATTATAGGTCCAAGTTTGTTTAGGGTTTTCGAACAACATATTTAGGGTTTGTGGGATTATCGATGGAAGGTGAGATGAGAGTAGAGAGATAAGGTAAAGACCTATTAGGGTTTGTAAATGGACAAGAGTGAATGTCTGGGTACATATAAGCAAGGGCAAACGGTATTTCACTTCATTCCATCCACGAATTAGAGTTAGGAAAGGTTTACGTAGATGAGGGGGTCTAGTTGTAAGCGAATTTAGTTGAGGGGTTCTAGTGTCAAAGATAAAGCGTAAAGGGGTCTCCCGGTCAATGACCCAAAAATAAACACATGGAAATGAACACTACTCCAAGACTATCTTCGGCTCGTACAGACTTTTTTACTGCCTTTTTGTTGTAACATAGCTTAAGTGTGGCGATACCAAGAATTGTAAACTATGTAGACATGTTGTACATCTTTAGTTTGATCGTAAATAAAATGTGTTGTTTCTTAAGCCAAAAACTCAGACATAGGGGGTCTTTGGGAGCCTATTTTTCTTTGCATTTTGCAGTTTGGATTGAGAATTGTAAAACTTTGAATTATTGTTAGAATAGATTATGAATATGTTGAGTGTTTGGTAGATATATGCAAAATAGATTTTGCAACAGAGTAGTATTTGAGACTTATTTTGTAGTGGAGATTGAAAAAAAAAAATCAGAGGTGGTGGAGGTCAAATTCTTACATAATCCCAAACAAGTACAAAAGGTATTACAGCTTACAAAAAGTCAACAAATACTAAATGAGAATGTAGATTGCAAATTTCACAAAAGGTTAGGGGTAATTTGGTCTTTCTAAAGCTAATTTTCAAAAAGTCTATATTGTATGGATTTGAGAATGCATTATGGAAAAATGCAGTTTTACTCTAGGGTCCTATCTGCCACAATTTGATATTGCAAAATGTAAATTGGAAAATGGGGCTTTCAAACGGGCTCATATACAGATAGTGATGGATATACAGATTCCATGTTGTACTCAACGATGTTATGCATATGCAACATAGCTGATATGTTACTAAAGCAGAAAAAAAAATCATTACATGGCATCACTTATTTGTTTCCCAAGAACCTAAGCATGGATCATAAACAGAAAAGAGATACAGATGCAGCAGTACTCCAACTACTGGAAAAGGGCAATTTGACCATTATCAAAAGAAAACAATGTTCCTGTAAATTCATGCTATTCCGCGATGATTGTTCTATTAAATCAGTTGGTCAATATGTTTCCCTCATAAATACTAATCCTCCATGTGTTTAACCCTTTACAAATGCAAGGACTAATGCATCCATATATTTTATCAGCAGCAGCAAGAATATATTCAAACATAGTGATGACTACACAAAGGACAACATTAAGTAACACAAACTGTACCAAAAAATCAACGAATATGCTTATGTAGGCATAAATGGGACTTTAGAATCCATTCGGCTGACTTTCTTGTCTTAGTAGACGGCTTTTTAGTATAATGCAAGGTCTATTCCCAGTTAACTAAGTCAGCTTAAAGAGTCTTCTTAATTCAAGAAGTTACGTCGTTGTATGACTGCAGGAATTTCGTGTAGTGGGATCACTAAAATTTGAATAAGATCAAACCAATCTCTAACTCAACCCAGTTTTTGTTTTTGTAAGTTTGTTGAATGTTCTCTAAATGATACGGAGTAACTCCTCTTTTGTGTGTGACATGACAAGAAACACCTTCAAGGCAGGGTCACTTTGGACCCATCCGTGTGGAGTAAACCCCAAATACATGTAGCTACCCACAAACCACATGCAGTGTAAGCCAACATGTTGCGAACGATGGTTGAACACAAGGCCTCTGAATTTACCGTTTATCCCAGGTTAACCTGAGGGATTATATAAAGATTAATATGATCCCAAATGATAAGGAAATCGACTCCATGTAATAAACTACATATATTTTTAATTACCTCAGTGAGGACATGAGAGGTATCTTATTATTATAAATATAAATTTAAAAGAAATACCTAGTTAGTTCTTAGAATTTAACGGGGTCACGTGACCGCATAGGCATATATTGGATTTGCCGCTACCTCCATCCAGTAAGTTCTTTCTATTTGGGCATTTAAATAATC
>JADGMU010000340.1:0-45294 GCA_016920895.1 Vaccinium myrtillus | reverse complement strand
ATTTAGATAATACTAATAATAGTGCAAAACTCATTTGAAGGATGTTCTTCATTTTTAAAGTGATGCGTTGTATATGAAGAACCAAAATTCATTCTCCAAAATGAAAGAGGGAAATGAAGCATGGTTGGAGCCCATTTATTCTTAAAAATGAAAAAATGAACGTATGATTGGATTCTGGAGATGCTCTAACGAGTACCAAAATAAAAGGACTCATAAATTAAGTTAATATTAAACTTTAAGAGGCCTCGAAATTTAGTTTAGGACTGACTGTGCTTGGGATGACAACATTGTGATGCACCCTGTTACTATCATATAGTCTAAATTAGTACCACAATTACATGGGGAATAATTATATTACCAAAAATGACTTAATTAATTAATGTTATCCAAATATGTGATGAGGAGAAACGAGTTCGAATGCAAACATGGCCGCAGCGAGCTGACAACTGGGTTTGACCAAACTAAATAAAATACTCCTACTAGCTAGTAATGGATTCGCATAACAGTCGAATAATCTTGTGTTTAGTTCAAGATAAATTTTAATAATTACTGCCACAAAAATGTGTTACGGCGCCACCCTCCGTCCCTTTTTAATTGATACATTTGAGAAACGTGTATTTTTGTGAACATTAAAAAATGTATTTCCGTAGAACATTTTTAATTTTTTTTGCACTAGATTAAAGTACTCAATGAGCACTTTAATTTGGTATAAAAAATTTAAAAACTATATAAAGAAATATATTTTTTAGGGGTTTGAAATTGCACGTACGTATTCCGATAGGAATCACTTAAAAAGGGACGGAAGGAGTATGTTAAGTCATTGATTGGTATTTAGAGCATCCACTATGCATAGGTTAAAAATAAGTTAATTAGGAGCAAGTTAGTGCAAATTATTGACTTTTTAGCTAGTATTTCACTATATTTTTTTATCTTGTAGTGGATAGGTTAGTGCATGACTTAATTTTGGCTAAGAAGAATGGACTGAGTACCCCTTAAATCCGATTAATGAACTTTAGATGCGGATCATAACAGAATAAACCAGTAGAATATATTTGTTTAAAACTATCTAGACAATTCTCTTATTCCCTAGTTCCAGCATTTCCTTTTCCGCGTTTCAAAACAAAACCAGGAGTGCTACATGCAAAGCAAAATCACTTAAAAAGTAGTCAGAATTTGAAAATTAGCAGCTCAGATTCACTTGACACTTAGAATTTCTCAAACAAAACACCTAGTAAAAGTCAAGTTGTCGGCATTTTTTAGACTTTTACTGGCTTGTTTAAAATGCTGGGAAAGCTAACTTTTCTTTTAGTGACAGTCAATTAACATTGTAATGCGTTTATTAACGATTTAATTATAATTATGACAACCAAAATCCGTATGATATCAAGCTTACACTACAACAAAATAGGGATTTAGGGGCACTTTTTAAAGGGCACTTTTAACAAAGTGTCCTATCAAATTACTAATGAGACACCACCTTCCCAAGTGCCCCATTTGATTGTCCCTATTGGGGCAGTCAAATTTAAGCCCAGATTTTATATATTTAATGTACTTATGGTAAATTTGATAGGGCAATTGTTGGTGCCTCTAAAAGCTGGATATGATAGGGCACTTTCTTGGAGGCATAATACTACGTCGTTTTGGTATTAGTTTTTTTCTCTTCATTGTTTCTGTAGCAGACCGAACTTAATCCCAAAGAATTGAATATATAATTATTTTTTTGGCAGCCTGTTGAGGCACCTGTAGTTGCCTCAAAGAAAAGCTATAATAAGACACTTTCTTCAAACTTAACTAATAATACTGTGTTGTTTATACACCAGTTAATTTGGCATAAAGGTGTCAAATGGGCCTTGCCGGCTCGGCCCGGCACGAGCCCGACACGAAAAACTCCGGCACAGGCACAGTTTGGGCATGGTAAAAGTTGGGCACGACACGGCACGGTCTGAGGGGCACGGGCACGGAAATGGGTGGGCACGACACGATAGTTGGCATGGCACGACACGGCACGACACATAAATTAAATTTTATTTGAAAATGAAGTAAAAATGAAAAATAAATTTTTAATAATTAAAATGAAATATTTGATTTTTGAATTGATAGGTCAAAATTGAATTTTTATAATTACATAATATGTTAAATTATTAATATGTTATATTGTTTTGTATAAAATTTTGATTATATTATGCACTAGCCACACGATCACAACACATTTATGACGATCCACACCGTTCACTTTGTTTGTTTAGCTATTTTAATCACCCTCGCCAAATTTGAAGTCCATCGGGTATTGAAAGCCACTTTCATCGGGGACGTTGATTTATTATCAACCGACAATTTGTGTCCTTCATCAAATACGTAACGATAGTTAAATCACTTCATTTTTTGCATGGAGGATATAATCACTCCCACTTGCAATCTAGACGGTTCCGATAGATCGAAAAACTCTGCCCGATGGTCGTCGAGTCATGCATTATAGGACATTATTGCTCTTAAATGCACCGATTTGATCCGATCGGATGGTTGCCGACATTTGATAGCCACCGTTTTGAGGAAAATGATAGAATTGATAAGATATGAAATCGTAATGCTTTAGATCAAACATTCGAGAAATCGAGTCCGCACCTTTCTTTTGATCATATACATCGAACTAACTTGGTTATGAACTAAGATGGTATGCTATATGGTAATGTACGCTAGACACGCGATCTCAACATAATTATGACGATCCAAACCATTCACATTGTTTGTATTGTTTTTTTAATCACTCTCGCCAAATTTGAAGTCTATCGGGTATTCAAAGCCTTTTAATCGGGACGTTGATTTATTGTAAACCAAAATTTTGTCTGATTCGATCAGGTACTTAGTGATAATTAATTTACTTGTTTTTTTGCACAGAGGATATAATCACTCCCACGCAAAATGTAGACGGTTCCGATTCGAAGAAAAAGACTCTAAAAACCCTCGCGTAGTACAATTTTACGGCAAATTTTACTGGGTGGGTGCATAGATGGGATGTGTATAGATGGTACAATTTTCCAAATTGGCGGGGAGACGAAAACTTTTAAATTTAGTACTCTTTTTGCGGCGTTAAATTTCAAGTTATATTTCGTTTTGCCCCTAAAAGCAAGATTGGTACCAAAATCCAAACCCAAATCAGGATTGCCCACAACCCAAATCTCTCTCTCTCTCTCTCTCATCCTCTGATGCCTCTTCCTTTTGCCCTAACTTCACAATCGCCCCCAATCCAAATCTCTCTCTCATCCTCTACACCTTAATTTGCTTTCCTAACTGATTCAAAATCGTATTATCTTTGTAAGGAGTTCAGAACCACACAAACCAACGATCTCTCTCCTTGTTTTGTAAAAAATGAGCAGCGGGGCTAGGGCTTTCAACACGAAACGATGTTCAAAGGCAAATCGTGAACATCAAGGAGACTGGGGGCAATTTTCTCGTTACCACAATTTCGTATTTTAATGGTAGGATTCAGATTACTTTATCACTGCTGTAGTTTTCTCATTCTGATGATTATTATTTCTAAAACGTGATCTTTACATTTTGTAGCATTCATTACAAAACTTTTAATGGCTTTCCTTATTTATTTGTTGAATTCATGAATCTCTCTTGCATTACCTCTTTGAGTTCCTGTCGTCAATCAAATCTCACAAGTGTATGATGTTCTATGGGCCCAATGCCTCCCTTTAGAATTTGCTTTATTTTTTTGGAGTGTTTCGTCATTTGAATTGCTTGAACAATTGAATGTCTAGCTAGGGTTCTGCTTTATAATTTACTGGTTGTTCACCAATAGATTTTATCAAAATTTGTTAAAATCAAGCCCTTGATTTTATCCATTGGTGAAGAGATTTGATAAAATCTGTAGATTTTTGTGATTTTTGAATGCAAAAATCTACAGATTTTATCACATCTCTTCACCAATGGATAAAATCAAGGGCTTGATTTTATCAAATCTTGATAAAATCCATTGGAAAACTGTTTTATAATTATACTTTAGGCTGAGTTTTTCGTAGTTGCTAAAATCAACCCTGATTTTAGCAAATGAGTTACCAAGTGCTAAAATCATGGTTGATTTTAGGCCCTTTAGTTGTTTACTGTTGACTTATTGTTAATTGGTCAAGTACAACAATGCTGTGATTTGGTAGATTACAAGTACAATTTGTTAGATTAATATTCTTTGTAGTTTCTGCATGCCCGAATTTTGGGAACTTATACGTAAAAACAGTGAGTATTAGTTTAAGTGTATTATCTATGGTCTAGAAATCTATCTAAAGCATTAGTTGAACTGATTCAATAACATGTAAATTGATGATTGATAAGGTGAATCAATTAGATGCTTACCCTAAGACTAAGAAGACGACAAAATCTCAAATGACTAAAGCATAATAAACGGCATATATTTGCGAGTCTCGATTGGATAGAGCTTGTCACAAAAAATAATAGCAGGTGATATGGTATTGGTAATTTGATATTGTCTTACCAGCTCATACGTGGAAGTTAGCTCTTCAATTTCCTTCTCTTCAAAGGATATGGTATTGGATAATTGTCTTAGTTGTTTTTTTTTTTTTTTGTTCCATTCCCTACGTTCCTTATGACAAGCTTGGCAACTATCTTTTTTATGCTTATCCTTCTGACTTGTTTTTGTCTAAGGTACTATTGGGCATTGCTAGCTGTTACATTTGTCTGTTCCAACAATGTACGATGTTCATCCACTTCATATGAAATAAAATCAACCCCTTGAAATACTAAATAGCAGGTGAGTTTTTATCTTTTTGACTTTGTGGATTGATATACCTTATTTTTGGCATAATGGGGTACATGAAAGATCTCATTAGAGAACAGAGACATAAGTTTACTTTGCAGTTTTCCTCTTTTTAATTGTCAAACTGGGTGCTCTAATGCATTTGATTAGAATTTTATTCTTGTTGTTATGAATTTATTGTACCTTCATTTAGTTATGAAGATTCTTTGCTATTGGCATGAAAAGTTTCAAGTTTATGTGACTACCGGTGGGACATTTGAAACTTAGGATGTCAATAATAGCTTGATCCAATCATGATTGTAATGGATTTTCCTTTAATTCTCTTGCCACGATATGTCACTCTTCGAGTTTTAAGTCACTAAGTGTATGTTAGTTTGGGTAATACTAGAGCTCAACAATGATGCCAATAGCATTACACTAAGTAACCTAACGAATTTAGTATTCCATGTTTTCGAGATGACATAGTACTAATGTCTTGTCATAGGCTTGTCTGATACATAATGGCAGAGCAAGTCAGCTTCTATATGTTAGCTCAACATAGAATCTAAAGGAGATGACTGCAAAATTCTGCGGAAAAAACCTTTCAATTCTTGAATCTTATGAAGTATGTCTTGTTTGATTTCATCTTACTGCTCTTAGTTAATCGATTCTCTTGATGAATGAAATAAGGCATCACATGTTCTGTGCTTGCAGCCAATAAAATAGTGGAGAGCCAAGATACAGATTTGGAGCATTTTGGCGTTCATGTTAAGAGATTGTGTTTGGACATAGTGTGGTTTACGGTATATCTAAAATGACTAGTTTATATTTTTTGTATGTTCACATGTTGTGTCTAATGTCTATTTTGATTGTGAGTTCACTTCAAGTTTATTATAACTGATTTCAATCACCTTTCTTGTGTAGTTTAAAGCCTTCGATGGTCTTCTCGGGAGCTGTTGATGGTGTTGAGATGTTCCTTAAGACAAGTTCTGGTGACATTTTCACGTCGACTGTCATAGTGTAATCTCAAATGCTTGTTTTAGGGCTGATTTTCTTTTGTTTTGGATAGACATTGTATTGACATTGGATCTGCACAATGCCCCTTATTATACTGAAATCTTGAGGAGTAATATACTGTTCTTATTTGGTGCGCAATTGGTGTTTGAATGGGTAATTCAGCTCTAATTAGCCTCCAACGGGTCATTATTATTTTTTAAACTAGAAAGACTTTTTGGGGCAGTTTTAAGTGCCACAATACCAAACCTATCAAGGCATTTAGAATTGCAACGCCAAATGAGCTATGGGGGCACTTATAAATGCCTCCTCAGTTGTTAACCATGGTTAAATGGGTGCGGTTGATTTTCTATTACAGCTCTAGAAATTGTCTCAATAAGTGGATTATGCGGTATTTATAAGTGCCTCGTTAGAGTATCCTATGCGGCACCTACAAGTGCTGCGAGTAAAAGCTATAGTGACCCCTTAAAATGCCTCATAGAAAGTGCCGCATTACACTTTTAGCTGCATCGATACAAGCGGCACTAAGTTGTAGTGCCTCAATAAGTAAAATGCCTCAACAGGTCACTTATTGAGGCAGTTATGAGTGTCCTATCAAGCCTTTTTTGTTGTAGTGTTAATCTATCGACGTACTACGATATCTAGAGTTCCAACGAATGTTTCCTAGGTATTCATCTAGAAAATAATTCATGAATAATACTCTTTTATCTAGAAATTAACTACAAAGCTACTCGAAGTTACTCGATCGACTAGTTTTTTTTTTTTCTCGTGAAAGTCAATATTATAATAGCTAGTTGAATTATTCGAGCTTTGCTCATTCATAATTAATTGAACTCAGATGCTCAAATTAAGCAGTTCCAATCACAAATACAGATTGTAGAGGGTCCACAATTGAGATCACTACGGCGTATAGTGACTTGGATCACTATGGGGACCCCAACTACATGCAATAAGCTTGTGTTTAATTCAAGATGAACATATATAAAGATGGCCCCCTACGAAGAGTCGTGCGATTTTGAGGTTAAAAACTAAACTATAGTTTGGTGAATAATATTTAAAACCATTTAACACTAAATAAAGGAAAATGCTACTCCCTCCGTCCCAATTTAAATGCTCCCTACGGTTATGCGTGTTTTTTTAAAACTGTAGGAAAGGTCAGCGCGTAAGGTGACGAGGCAGTTGACCAACCAATTATAGCTATCCACGTGGCTCGATAAGATTCAACGGACACGTCATCAGTCAACCAAACCAGAGGACTGAGGAAGAGCCCCACCGCGAGGAGACGACCTCGCGGGAGGACATAGCAGAACTAAAGACACCCAAGCAAGGGATGCCCTATACAAGAGAAATGCTACTAAGAAGAAGTTCACCCCTCGCGAGGACCTCAGAGAAGAGGACCAACGCGACGGGATAGAGTGAACACTCACGCAAGTACGCGAACCGAGCTCGCTTGTGTACCTGACCAAAAGGCAGGGATGGGGAAGTCGATGAGAGCTCGAAAAGAGGTCTTGGCGCGAGCTAAAGGGCTCGCGACCATACCCAACACAATGGAATAGGGGAGAAACAAGTGGCTTGGTGGCTTTAAGGGATTAAGGGTCGCGACGAAGGAAAAGGCGATGCACCGGGTACGATCTAATGGAAGCTTCCTAACGGCCGCTGACATCACCCACGTCGCCCGAATATACGGAGAGAGCACGTGTCATCATGTTATTGGGGAAATGTCTCGGCCCCCATGATTGGGTGTGGATCCCTATAAATATGAGACATTCATTCATAAATCCCAGAGACAGAGATTGAGAGATTCATTCGTCTAAGGAACACGGAAATCTTAGAAAGGAAAGGTGACTCAGAGCTCTGGAAACAAGGACTCTGTTCTTGCTAGTGCTCGCGAGCACATCTTTCTTCTAAGACTGTGATTCGAGGACAATGATGATCCAAATGGGAATGGACTGAACGTTGCTGCCTTCTCTTTCTGTATATTTGGCTTAATCCTTTACCCCTTTACACACTCTCTTATTCCTGATTCAATTGTTAGCTATTGTTTGCCTCTCCAAGTTAATTAATTGATTGTAACCACGAACCGAACCTACAAAAACCCTTATAGTTTTCATTCTATAATGTATTTTATATGCAATATGGATCTTATTTGATAGATCTCAATTAGTTCTATTAGACAAAATTTTTAAAAACTTTGAAAACCTTACAAATAAAAAGATATAGACGTTTGAAAATGACACGGATATACGTAGGGAGCATTTAAAATGGGACGGAGGGAGTACAATACACACCCCTTGTTTGGGTGTGTATCACAAAAGTTACGAATTTTTTTGTAGAAGTTACTATTTTTTTGTAAAAGTTACGAATTTTTTTGTACAAGTTACGATTTTTTTTAAAAGTTACGAATTTTTTTTATAAAAGTTACTAGACACACCAAAATGTTACGAATCATATTGCTGAAAAGTTACGAAAAACTAAAAAATGTTACGGTTGCTGATGAGGTGGCACAATCTGGACCACACAATAAGTGCATATGGTACACCCAAATAAGGGGTGTGTATTGTAGCCATTTCCCTAAATTAAATGCATTATGACGATCGAACTTTAACTTGGTGCACTAAATGCACTTACTTTGGATAAAATAATTACTGAAGAATTTTCGTAAGAGGACGAGAGATTTGGGACAGAGCATATTCGTTAATATGGGAACCTGGGGGGGGGGGTGCTGTGCATCCCAATGCACAGCACCGTGCTGTGCAGCCCCACGGCGCCGCCGCGCCAGCATTTTTTTGACGATCAGAGACGTTCACCGCGTAGACCTCGTCGAATACTACAAGTCTACCAAAGATCAACTCGATCGGATATCTTTAAGTGTCTAATCGGCACACAAATAACATGAAAAAGTGGTTTTGATCCAATGTTTGTGTCCCATTTGTTTTCAAAGTATTTGTGTTCCGATGACGTACTTAAAGATATCCGATCGAATTGATTTTTTCTACATTTGTAGTACTCGACGAGGTCTACGTGGTAAACGTCTCTGATCGTAGCAAAAAAATGCCGGTGCGGCCGCGCCGTGGGGCTGCACAGCACGGTGTTGTGCATCCCATGCACAGCACCCCCTAAATGTTGGTAAATCTTTCTCCTAAATATATGCTTTTGCAAATTTCTTATCTACAAATGTACATAAAATAACAAGATTCCTTAATTCCATTACAGATTCTATATTTCATTCAAGTAGTGATAGCGATAGAACATGACAGATTATTATACAAGCTAAACACATGCGGATCATTAAGGGGATCATTACAGGATAAACCAGTATTTGATAATGATTATCGAGATTGTTCATTTCTTATAATAGTCTATCATTGCCGATAAAAAAGAACAAAAATAGTCAGTCATTGTGACGTGTGCATTCAGTAAGGAAATCGACTTATAACAACCAACGAAAGTACGGTACGACTCTTCAAATACTGCGCCATAACCCACCTCATAATTTAATTCACGACTCTAACCATAACTTAATTCACGGCCTCACATACACACAGGTCATGCCCCGCCGGACTTAATTGTGTGTGTGGCCAGAAAACAAGATGTGAAAAATTACCCTTTGATTGAATTATAATTGAATGAACGTGCATGTAGCATCTCTAGCTAGGATATGCCCCGCCGGATCTTAAACTTGAAGGGCATATACTTTTATTTACCCCAGAAAACAAGACCTTGAAGGCATATACCCTTTGTTAATGTTATGAGCTTATTGGACATGTACCCATAAAGCGTTCCCATTTTGTAATATTTCAGATCTCACAAAGATAAATGTAAACATAAAAAGTGTTTCATTCTTAAAATTATTTTTTTATTAAGATAAATGCTATTATTCTTATTACAGGCTGTCGCATAAAAACCGCCAAATCCATTTTTTATTTAAAATCTCTTAAAAAACACCCCTAAAAAGGCCTTCGGGAGTCACCAAAGGTCGTGTTGTGATGGGAAAGACGAAGGCAGAAGATTGAATTGAACATTAAGCTTTCCAGCCATGTGTCAAACGGTCGGCGCTAGAATATAATAGGCATGCAAATAGAATATTCTCCCCACCTTGTGCACTTGTTTTTTCTTTTTCTTTTTTTCCTTTTTTCCCCTCTTTTAAAGAGGTGCGCACAGGTTATATATGTTAAGTGCATCTTTATTAGAGCACCAAATTTTATACTAAATTTAAATTCAAAATCACCTTTTCATTATTTTGAGCCACTTTTACAAAATGGTTGCGAGAAAATGTTATCTATTCTAACTTTATCGCATTAAACTATTTTTCTTTCTACTCCTACTCCCCAAAAGTAATAAAAAAAAAAGTGAGCAATGCACAATAGTGCGTGAAAAAAAGTCTTGCCAAATTTGAGTAGCCACTATAAAGAAAAATAAATTTGACCAATTGTTTGGTGAGGCTGATTTTGGGAGGTTATGGAGAATTTGGCTCTCTACATTTGGTTAAAAGCTAATTTGTTAACTCGATATTGATGCTCTAAGAAATTTCATTTATGTGTCAACTTTAACTCAAAAGTTAAAGTGGCAAACCACAAAAACCCACCAAAATCAGCCTTCTACTTTCCCTCACGAAATTATTTTTCTTTATAGTTCAAGACTTGCCTGGTGCAACACTGTTCACGCACCATTTGTTTTTCTATTGTTTTTTTCCCGTTGCTTTTCCCGGATTCCGTTGTTTTTCTATTGTTTTTCTATTGTAATCACACAGTGGAGGGAAAACATTTTAAATGGCTGGGGGGTCCACACTCCACTGCACTAAAACACTCTACTGTACCGCACCACAATTTTTTTTTTTTATAGATTTGAGAAGAGTAGTTTAATATAGTAAAGTTAAAATAGAGAGTCTGATTTTGTGAGTTTTTGATAGAGTGACTTGCTAATTTATAAAATGTGTTTTTGAAGTTAAATTTGGTGAAAATTTTAGTTCTTCTCGATAATGATGCTCTAATGAGGTCCAAAAATTTGAGTAGTGCCGTAGTGGCACCTTCGAATGTTGCCCTCTGCGAAATTGGGACCGTGATCCACTAGCTGATAACTAAGGTGGGGAATAAAAAAAAAAAAAAAACCCATGGCAGATGGCTTTCTCAGGGAAACATCATCGGTTTAATCCTTTCTTTTTTGTAGACTATTATAAAAGGTAGCAAAATAAAATACTCCCTCCGTCCCTATTTAAGTGATGATGTTACTGTTCCAGCTGGATTCGAAAATTGTTTATAATTTTCAATCTATATTACATAATTTTCAATTTATAAATTTGAAAAGTCTAAAACGACCGCACCTTGAGATTTTGCTTAGGACTAGCGGTGCTTGGGATGACAACATTGTGAGCAAAACATGGCCTGTTACTCGGCATAGAAAATCGTTTAAATTAGTACCACAATTACATGGGGAATAATTATATTACCAAAAATGACTTAATTAATTAATGTTATCCAAATATGTGACGAGGAGAAACGAGTTCGAATGCAAACATGGCCGCAGCGAGCTGACAACTGGGTTTGACCAAACTATAAATAAAATATTCCTACTAGCTAGTAATGGATTCGCATAACAGTGGAATAAACTTGTGTTCACTTCAAGATTAATTTTAATAATACAGATAAATTTTAATAATACTACCATCTACTGCCACAAAAAAAAATCTCACCTTTAAGTCCAGTCTAGTCTTCTTTTATCCAGTCCCATCCAGGTTTGAAATATCTTAGCACTTCCTTTCTTTTTGTAGAACAACAATGATTGAAGCTCCGTTCATTTTGTAGAGTTCATTGACTCGACAAGCGTGATTGAGAAAATCATATATGCTCGGTACCGATCAATAATGCAACGTGAATCGGAATGAATCGGACCCATTTGTTTCAAAATATTTCGATCATTGTTGTGAGCTAGGGATGAGCACACAAAAACCTAAAACTGAACTGGATTGGATGAAAGAAGAATGGACTGAACTAGACAACAACTATCTCTTAAATCCAATATCTATCAATGAAATGACGATTAATTAATTAATGTTATCAAAATCCACGCCACACTCGGTTGATGTGCCACCGCACTTTAGGATCCCTAATTCCTCTCAAATAGTAGGGAATCTCAGTTGTGGCACCGCACTTCAGGATCCCTAATTCCTCTCAAATAGTAGGGATCTCAGTTGTATCTTCTGAATTCCATTAAACATAACATCTAAATTAATTCAGTTAATGAATTAAAGATGCGGATCATAACAGAATAAAACCAGTATCTGTTTAAAACTATCCAGAAAATTCGCTTATTATAGCACACTACAACAAAAAGAGCTATTCCTAGCATTTGCTTTTCCTCGTTTAAATAAAAATAAATAAATAAATAAACACCTAGTAAAAAGTCAATTTGTCAGTGTTTTTAAAACTTTTACTCGCTATTTTAAAATGCTGGGAAAGCTAAGTTTTCTTTTGGTGACATTCAATCGTTGTAATATTTTTATTCACGAATAAATTATAATTATAACAACCAAAAATAGTATAATATCAAGTTTCATCTATCGGCATAATATGATATCTAGAGCTCCAAAGAATATTTCCTAGATATTCATTTAGAAAATATTATATGAATGATTGACACTCATTTATTTACAAATTAACTGCAAATTAAGCTAGCCTTTACAAAAAAGATCATTGAACAACTTGATGTTACTCCCCCCACTAGTTTTTTTTCTTTCTTTTTTCTTTTTTTTTTCGTGAAAGTCAATAATACTATTTATAATAGTTAGTTGAGTTATTCGAGCTTTGCTCATTCATAATTAATTGAACTGCACAAAATTTTGAGCTTGGCACCATGTCAATACTAGGTTGGCTCAAGGATTATTTTCAGGCACTATACAAATGTTACATTTTCTAATTGAGTTTAGTATGTCACATTCAAGGAATTATCCAAAATGCTCTGGTGGCATCAAGTGATGGTGTCCAAAACCACTACAATGTTGCAAGTAAATCAGTAAACAAATGGTGATGGAACTACGGAAGTGAGTAGATTTAGGATATGCTTCGAATTTAAACTAGAAGGCATGTACAAAGACCTTGTTTGGAAGAAGGAAAAAACCACTACAAAGTGCCTAAACCCTAAACCTAAAGTGCCTAAACCCAGTTTAAACCCAAAGTGCTTAAAACAATTATATCCTACCCCAAAGAGCCTAAATCCCTAAAATTAAACCTCAAAATTAACTCTCCAAACATGTGGTTATTTGAAGTGTCAAGAAAATTTGCAAATCAACTACTCGCTTTGTTGCACAACACGGGGGCGTATGGCACATCGGTTCAAATTTAATTACTTTTTCTTCAGCTCGAAAAAATGATGCAAATTTTTTTTGTACAAAAATCTCGTATTAAAAAATACATTGAGATAATATTTTCTTTTGATCAGTAATCTGCATTTTCTCGACCCATTTTTTTGTGTACAAAAATCTCCTAAAAATCAAGTCAGTCCGTTGGCAACCCAATTTGCAAATCACTTTTTCTTCGGTAAACTAGATGCAAATACATATTAAAAAATACATTGAGATAATATTTTCTTTTGATCAGTAATCTATCGACGCCCGAGCCCGATCTATTTGATTTGGCACAGGGTAATTCCCCATGTCTAACTCTGAACAGTGAACGGTTCAGATTATGTTCTTGGAACTCGAGACAAGGCCCGAATAGGAGCTGATCCATGGTAGAAAGGGGTGTGGAGCACCGCGTGAATTCCGTGGAAGGATGGGGCTAACGCGGAGATGCGGCCTTTCGGAGTCGCCAAAGGTCATGCGTTCACTGGAGGGATAGGCATTGCAATAGAATATAAGCCATTTCCCATGCATTTGTGCACATGTTTTTTTATTCCACAGGTTATATCTGTTTATATTTGAACTTATCCAAAACCAAGGAGGTTGCGGTTGTTGCCTCCTGCAAGTAACTCCCAACAGGATTCGGTCATTTTGCGCGAGACACCAACTAAAGGACTTGCCCTCCACGAGGCTATAAGGTCGAACCTCATGAAGACCAAATTAGGGTCACTAGAGACCAGGGACGGAGCCAAGATTTTTGCATAGTGGGAGCGGACTATATATGTGGAGAAGTGGCGGAGTTCTATAATTTGATGATGTATATATATTTTCAATGTAATAGCAAGGTTTTTTCAAATTGTTGCAGGGCCGACAACTCCTACTAGCCACCCCCTAGCTCTATCCTTGCTAGAGACAGTGTTGTAACCAGAAATGTAGATTGGTAGCACCATTAATAGGGATGGCAACGGGGAGGATCGGAGACGGATTTGACCATCCCCGCCTCCAATCCCAGAACCTCGGATCTACCTCCATCCCCGGCCCGATCCCCAAACGGGGAATCATCTCCACCCTCCATCCCCACTCCTAACGGGGATCGGGGATCGCCGCCCCGATCCGAAAGTTACCAAACTAATAAAAAATAAAAAAATAAAAATCTAGAAATTTAGTACTCCTTAGACTTTACCAACATATTTGATATCTAAACCACCAAATAATGAAAAACATGGCAGCAATTTGTAATTTTTCACAAAAAATCACAACCAACCAAATAAAATTACATAGTAATTAAGGATTCCAACGTTGAAGGCTGGAATTACCAACTAAATTATGTTTGAGAATGTGAAGAATGAAATGTATTTATGTATAAACTAATGTATATTGAGGAAACCCCAGCAATTGACAATAATTTAATGATTCTAAATGTGAATAACATATTAGATGTGTAATAAAAAATGGGTCGGGAAGGGTCGGGGGTATGTAGAACCGCCTCCAACCCGATCCCCGATTTTATTTTTATTTTTTTAATCCAAATCCAACCCGATCCCAAAAAAAAATCCCCGAAACTCCAACCCAAACGGAGCGGGGCCGGGGGCGGATCAGAGCAGATTGGATCGGCCAGAATTGTCATCCCTTACCATTAAACATGGTCTTAAGATTTTGTATCTTTTTACTTATTAAAATACAACAATAATAGTAAAAAATTAAACTTAGAACATAAAATTTGCTACAATGTTTTCAGTGGCAGAACTAGTATTTTCTTATAGGGGGTGCCAAAATTTAAAAGTTAAAGCACGGAAAATAGATTAAATAAAGCGGACTACATTTCTACACAAAATAGTATAAGGCTATATATTAGTTGTGATTTTGCTTCACAAAACAATTTTACATATATGAACGAATGACAAAATAAGAAGTTTTGAATACATAACTCAACCAAACAAATAGGGGAATGACTACAATACACACCCATTAAAGGTGTGTACCATATACACATATTGTATACTTCATATTATGTCACCTCATTGGCAATTGTAACATTTTTTAGCATTTTATAACTTTTCAGTACTGTGTTCATAACATTTTCTATCATTCATAACATTTGGCGCGTCTCGTAACGTTTATAAAAAAAATAGTAACTTTTATTAATCAACGCGGAGATGCGGCCTTTCGGAGTCGCCAAAGGACATGCGTGCACTGGAAGGATAGGCATTGCAATAGAATATAACTATATAAGCCAATTCCCATGCATTTGTGCACATGTTTTTTTATTCCACGGGTTATATCTGTTTATATTTGAACTTATCCAAAACCACGGAGGTAGTATTTTGTAACTTTTCAGTACTGTGTTCGTAACATTTTCTATCATTCATAACATTTTGGCGCGTCTCGTAACGTTTATAAAAAAATAGTAACTTTTATTAATCGATTTGTAATTTTTATAGGGGTGCATATGATATACACCCAAATAGGACGTGTATTGTACGTAGCCTTTCATAGCAAATAGAACTCGACATTTTTTCAAGTCATGATTATTTTGGAAGCAAGTTTTTCATTCTCTTTGACACTTCTCTTCAATTTTTAAGGGTTCATTTTAGGGTTTTTAATAGAAGTTAAAGACAACAAATCCCAACTGCCACTTATTGTATGTATAGATAACGTGTCTTTAAAAGAGAATTTTTTTAGAAACTTGACAAAGATACTAGCAAGATAAGTGATATCCAAGGGGTGTGTATAATTCTTGGGATGCAAATTGGTATAACCTTTATAATGTTGGGGTACAACTGAAATTATTAAAAGTGCATGCACCGCTGGTCATATACTGCATCCACCACTGACCGGAGAGGTTTGTCCAATCGTTTAACTACTTGTGGCTTTTGTTTATTGTTATACGTCTAGCTAATACAATTCTTCTTGTCGACTATTAGTCTTTTACGTGAAAATGTTAACTAGTAACTTGATTTAAAATCAGAAAACTTACTCCAAGTGATTTGAGTGGTCAAGAACCTTAACAAAATATATAGATTGTATGTGTAACCATATATAGATCGTGGTGAGTTTAATCATATTAAATGTGGTATGTAAAGTCCGTTTCATTGATATGTGAAATTTTTGCATATAAATCACGAAACCAACTCGTTTTTTTGAAAAAAAAACTTCTCCACTTTTTTTGCGGGTTCATCAATGGCCAAAATCACTTGGACATCCAAGAAAAATGACTAACCAAACTCGTCAGTCGTCAAAAATCAAATTGAGGTACAAATTGGAGTATTTAGTAGGGAGCATCACTTATTGGTGGGCTATTTGGACAGGCTCAAAGCCTCAAAAGTGGGCTTGGAAATGAAGTTCATTTTCATCCATTGATCTGGGCCTCGTCAGGCTCCGTTTACCTTGTACCAAGCATTGAAGATAGGGATTAAACCGGGTCCGGGGACCAGAAGCGCTGAAAGACTACTGAGGGTTGTAAGCCGTGACAACCGTCTAACTTGGCAATCAATGGTCTAGATTTGTACACGATTTTCGATTAGTAGGAAAGATTTCTCACCGGTCAAAAATCATCTACAAATCAAGACCATTGAAACCACTTTTGGATGGCCACGATTGGGGGCAACAATCCTGTAGCGCTACAGGGCCCCAGATCCATTAAAACCCGGCTGGCCATTGGTTTCCAACCAACCCTTTTTCTCTCTTTTGATTGTTTTGTTTTGTAGCAGTACAAAACCCATGTAGTACACCCATTATTTTTTTGCGGAAAGAGATAGGAGTATTTGACAAATAACTAGGGGAGGTTCCCATACATAGAAATTGGATGTGGACATTGGATCAATTTCTAATGCACGCGCGTTTTAGGCTTACATGTGAAATACAGAGAGAGAGAGAAGAGAGAGATGATGTTGCTACTTACAGATCTCATCAACCTCAACCTCTTTGAGACGACGGTGAAGATCATCGCGGAGTAGCAGGCAAAAGTCACCATAAATGACTCTGATACCAAAAAGTCACCATATGTACTCCGCGATGATCTTCTCTGTCATCTCTTTGTCCGACTTTTTAATTGAGAACCAGCAGGCCATCAGTTTGAATACCCAACAAACCCTTCGTTGTTTTGCAGTAGCACAGCTTCTTTTCTGTAGCACAGTTCATGGTCATGCAAGGTAATTTTGCCACTTTGTTTTCTCTGATTTCAAGACTTCACAGATCAAAAGTATTATCACTGTTTTTGTTTTTTGTTTTTTTTCCTCAAAAAAATGACAGAACATGTGAGCACCTTCTCGTACTTGTCGACAGAAGCTTCAAGCTGCGAAATTTAACGACCTAGGAACTAGTAATACCTTTGTTGTAATTCAAGAAGATGGAGAATAACTTATTTATGGACCATGTGCAAACAGGGTGTTAGTGTTACTAGTACTAGTTCATTCCAATATCCAACGGCTCAGAGGAGGTGCTCTTTTTTTTCTTTTTTTTAACATCTGGAATGCATTTAAGGAAGGGAGGGAGAGGGAGAGACAGAGCACACCGCTCCGAGCCGTTGGATCTCAAAATGGAAGGCTGAGATTCGCCATGTGCAAACACTCCGTCTGCACACGGTCGTAAATAAGTTATTTTCGAGATGAGATACTGCTAGATCGGAATTGTTTGTGATCCAAAGTAAATCCTGGTGGTGTTTTGGCGTCCCAAATGCCGGACTAACGTGCGACCGGGATTACAAATCCGGCATCCAAAATAGGGTGTTTGTCTCTGTTAGTGATCGGAATTGCTTCTCTTTTTGTTTTTTTTTTGTTTTTTGCAGATTTGGTGTTTCACACTAGCTTCTTCAGGCTTTAGGCTCCGCCACTATTTTTTTTTTTTTTTTAAGCTCAAGGCAAATTTTGTTCATAATAATCTAGACACTTTGAGCCAAAATTCAAGTGGACCTGATAACATTTTGAGGTTGGTCGGAGTGGGTTTCCATTCTCCTATGTATGGGGATTAAATTATAGAAAGAATGAACAAATTAATTTGTAAAGGAATGAATGAGAAATTGTCTAATAAAGTGGGCATGATTGCCATAATTAATTTGGTGCAACAAATTAATTTGTGAATTTGAATTTGAATAGAAAATTCAATTTTGTAATTGTTGTGAATTCATTCCAGCAAATTTAATTTGTGGTTACAAAATTCATGGCAGAGGCTCCCCTTGAATACTATTTATCGGCCTCTCCTTTCTTTGTTCAACACATGACAAAAACACATCACCATTCTAGTTTTTATTTTTATTTTTTTATATTCATTGTTCTGTGAGAGAGAGTACCACAAAGTTCGGTTCGTTAAACAATTTTGGTGAGGTGTAGCCATTATTGTGCAATTGTCTTATCCTGGGAAACAAACGCCAAAGAAACTCGAGCATCCCGTGGTGAGGCGGCGATTTTGTTTTAAGTAGACCGTATGAAATGCAGGATTCAGTTCGAATTTCTTAACAAATTATTTTAGTAATTCGTTCTTGTTCATTTTGCGATCTCAATTCTATATCCATATTTTTATTTTTTATTTTTTCCGTTATAAATAAAAATATCAGAAATTTTTTTTCCGCAATATTTATTCCTACACTTTAATCCGATTAAATCATTAACATAGAAAGGGGAATTTGGGGAGGACCCAGATTTTGAACAAAACTTGCAATAGAAATGGATGAAGTAATAAAAATCATCGTGAAGCCGAACTAGATTTGAAAGTACAAAGGTTTGAATACAGAGAAAGAGGACTTTAAGGCTTATCAGCTAAACAATACTATCTTTTTGGGTGCTAAACAATATTTTTTTTCCCGCAATATTTATTCCTACACTCCAATATTTAATGAAGTTACAAAACTATCTTTTTTAAGATATAAAAATTACTGGAGGCACTCTACCCCCAACATCCACAACATAAATATTAGGTTCCAAATAAATATTAACCATGCATCTATGCAAGATTACTTCAAGCAACTTTGCACACAAAAAAAAAAAAAAAACTAAACATTGCCAGAATTCTTCAAAATAAACAGCACACAATTGAAAATGTTGATGCCGCAAAATCTTTACAATGGCTGCGATAGAAGATCTTTATATTTTCGTACTAATTATCTACAATTTTTCCCTCAAAATCTTCATAACAGCCGCAAATCTACATTTTTAAAACTCATAGTGAGACAAACAAAGTACATCACCAAAGTTAGAGAACTCTTGAGAGGAAAAGTAACAGAACTCTGAAGGGATTTTGCATGGACAAAATGATAGTTCTACAATCATAGGCCGAAGACCACTTTTACAGGTGCAGAACATGGAGACAATAACATAAATACTCTACCAAGGAAACAGTACGTATAGAAGTAGGCAATGTGCAGTAAAAGGAGTTGAGCAACTATCTACCTTTTTCAGATAAAAAAAAAATTTGCTTTTTGGGAGTGCCTAAAGTAAATGAGAAGAGTAAAGGTTTTTTGGAGTGCCTGAAGTAAATCATGGAACTTGCAAAAGGGTAATTTTGGAAAACTACTGTAGTTTGGAGTCCCTGCATCAAAATTGGAAGTGCGAATATCAATTTCCTATCTTTTTATTTGCTTCAAATCAAACAGCCGACAGGGAGTTTAACTTTAAAACATCATCTTCAATTAATAGAAACTCTAAAATTTCATCAACAGTGGGTATATACTACTTGTTCCAAAATTATAACTTTCATAATGTCGGGGTACAACTGTAATTATCAAATTGAGGTACAAATTGTAGGGAGTATCACTTACTGGTGGGCTATTTGGACAGGCCCAAACTTTGTCTAGGTGGGCTTGGAAATGAAACTCATGCCCATCCATTGGTCTGGGCCACGTCAGGGTTGTACAAACAGAAAATTTCCTATAGGTCTAGAAAACCAATCCTTAATTCTCACTTATGATACACTCAATTTTTAATTACCTCTAAGTACAATCTCATTATTAAGATTACCGTTCTACCCTTGAAACACATATTTACACTTTACTCCACCTCCTGCTCCCCAACTCCACCCACCATCCACTTCCCGCCGGCGAATTTTTCCGGCCGGCAAATTTTTCCGGCGACTACGAATTTGTAAAAAAAAAAACAACTGTGAGTATTCAATAAGAGCTTCCACCCACCGTCCACTTCCGACCGCGCGAATTTGTTAAAAAAAACACTGCAAATTTTATATAAAAAATTGCGAATTTGTAAAAAAATCCTAATTGAACAAGAAGAAGAGACGTAAATAGAAGAGCAAAGTGAGAAAATTCCCCATCGTTCGCATTCAAACCCTACTCGATTCAGATTGATTTCATGAACGCAATTTATCAATCACTTGATAGAGGCGGCATTTCCATGCTCGAAAGCCCCACTGGTACTCCTCTATCTTTCTCTTGATTGAATTGGTTTTCCCACTTGCTAAGTGTTATTACTTGAAATAAGTGGATAGGTGTGTACTTACCAAAAGCAAAAGAGTCAACAGGTGTGTAGCCGTTGAGATTTATTAATGATTTACAAAAACATAGTTGATTCCCATCAGGTTCAAATGATGAAAAATTGCAAATTTGTAAAAAAAAAATGCAAATTTGTAAAAAAACACTGCGAATTTTGTATAAAAAATTGCGAATTTGTAAAAATACACTACGAATTTGGTATAAAAATTGCGAATTTGTAAAAAAACACTTCAAATTTTGTAAACTTAGATGGAACAACACAAAATACCCCTGCAAATTTGTAAAAAACACTGTGAACAGCTGTAGAGAAAAATGGGCTTTAACCTTTTGACCACTAGGTGATTTCACGCTCTAAATCAGTGGTGGGACCACCAATTTTGGAGCGAATACAAGCCATGTATGTTGCAAGTGCTTTCTTGGGCCCATGGAAAAGCCATACAACCTGGAAAATCGCGTGATATACAGTTGTACAAGTACAACTCTAGTATAATAATTCAGTGCACTTGATAGCAAAAGTACCGAACCCTTGCAACTTTTTCTTTCCCGGTCCAACATGAAGGCCAGTCGCAACTATTCGCAACATCAAAATACAAATTCAAACATCAAAATACAAATTCGCAGGAACCGGCGGCGGAGGCAATGACAATGTTTGAAATTAATTGTTTCGAGCATGGATCAGATACCGTACAACATATCGGTGATCCAGATCAACAAGATCTTGACATCAAGCGAAGCAGAAGCACCGACGCCTGGCCCGAGCCAGATGAATCTGACCACTGTGATGTCTGCTCACGGCTGCAAAGTCTTCGGCACTTTTCTTACATCTCCGACTTATTTCCGACGGCGGTGGAGACGATTCAATGTCGCTGATTTTTCGACGGCGGTGGAGACGTTTGCGAGAAAGACGCAAATCGAGGAGCGAAAGAGATGTTTGGCAGAAAGACGTAAATCGAGGAACGAAAGACAACGTATTTGGAGAAAGGTAACGCCGTGTTATATATAGTCAGGGTATTTTCGGTATTTGAGTTTGTTTTTACCTGGGCGGTGCAAATGAATTTTTTGTTGGGTGGCGTGCCTGGAAGACCGGCCCGTAAATCCCTCTTGTACAAATTGTAGGGAGTATCACTTACTGGTGGGCTATTTGGACAGGCACAAACTTTTTTCTAGGTGGGCTTGGAAATGAAACTCATGCCCATCCATTGGTCTGGGCCACGTCAGGGCTCCGTTTACCTTGTACCAAGCACTGAAGGTAAGGATTAAACCCGGCCGGCCCAGCCCATTTTTGAGCCTCTCCTCGCACTTATTCAATTTTAACTCCAAAAGTGTTTGATCCCAATTCTCACATTTGAAAAGAAAAATGATTTTGCACTCCACTTTCTTATCGAGAAACATATGGGTTATCCGGATTCCGGGTAACACATTGTGGCATCAATTTCCCTGTAGTCAACAATTTTACAATCCAGAAGAAAGACAGTAACTACACTAAAAAGATTGTGATGTATAGTAAGGTAGGTTGTGTTGTTGTTTTGTCAATGTCATCTCCTTGATTCTTTGGTTGGTTCTTAATAAAAGAAGCTATTCCAAAAATAAATAAAATAAAATTGTGAATCTAACTAAATATGTGAGTGTAAATAAAAATATTCGGCACAAAAATTAAAGGTTCCATTCAGAATATGAAATCATGATTTTTGTTTTTTTATCAGCAAATCATGAATTTTTGGACTCTGAAAAAAGAACCTTTGTCGTACCTTCTCTGGGCACAAGCCTAAGGAGCCATGGCTTTTGGGCCCCCAATAAATGTCCAAAGAAGAGGCCCCCAAATTGATAAGGTCATTTATATACAATAGATCTAAAAAAGTATGAGTTTCAGCGTTGTTTGGAGGGTGATGACTATCAAGTATCAACTGACTTGTGAATCACCTTGTTTTGGGTAAAGTATATTGTCAAAAATTGCGTGTCCTTTTTGTCAAAAAAGGGTAAAGTATATTGTAGTTTTTTTTTTTGGGGTGAGAATACTTGTTTAGTTGTTAATAAGTCTTCGTAATGTTCCTTTTATTTTATTACGGGGCCCCATCTAGAACCTTAGAGTCGGCATTGTGCAAAAGGTTCCCAAATCAATTTAGAGTGAATTTCTGACTTGGTTTGAAAGATAGTCCGAACCAAAGGTCCAAAGGAAACGATCGCTCCAAACTTAAGGAAAGGACCCCTCCAAAAAATGCTGTATGCCATTTCTTGCAGCGAACACTTAGTAAAAGATGCAAACATACGGACACGGGGTGCTTGGGTGCTTGTTGTGCGGTGGGTGCACAGCAGGCACCCCAACCCTCAAACATACAATATTCTTTAGTAAAAGACACACAATATTCTTTTCTTTCTTTAGTAAAAGACAAAAGAATAACTCGTCTTGCACTCCTCGCATGGCTGAGTAGATGATGCTAATTGGTTGCCTTCCCCTTATTTGTTACTGTAATTTACTGGAAATTTTCGACAAGCGATGTGGGACGAAGTATATGTAACATATCCGCAGAACAAACCACTTCCTTTCCTCTGTTTCCAATGGTTTAATCTTAGGAATTCACAAAACTTCGGCAGTTTTCTGAGCTAAACCAGAGCTTGGAGTCTTTTGATGGCTACTTCCTTGGTTTTAGAGTAGCCCAATATAATAAGGATTTGCAGCTATGATTGCCACTTAGAGCAACTCCAACACATGCTCTTTTCTTTAAAATGGAGAGTGAAAGTGACATATCAAGGGAAAATTTTGTAATTTATGCCCTCTTTTCCTCAAAAAGTTGTACTGTTTGGAGGGAACCGTCCACTTTTTTGTCACATTCACTCTTTAAATTTAATTTTGACTCTCCAGTTTAGTTTTTCTTTGGTCCAATTCAGTCTTGTTTTGGCCCTTTGTGGGTCCATTTTGGCCCTTTGCGGGTCCGTTTTGGCCCTTTGTGGGTCCCTTCCAAGTCTACAACGATAATCAGAATCGTTTATTTTGTAGAGCTCGTTGATCACGTAAAAATTAACTTTGATCAAACATCGATAGGTAGATGAACAAAACAAATTTATACATAGAAAAAATGGACAATTTTTAGTTGTATAAGGCTAGTTGCGATGTCCAAAGAGAGACGAGAATTTTTTGTATGTCTATAGCCACAATTCAATTTCATATAGGCAGTCAAAAATTGATTGATAACTAGAAATTTTAGAGATTCTTTTTACAAAAATATTCAAATACTATTAAGATAATTTAATTCCGATAGAATTTTTTTCTAAATTAACCTAAAATACAAATACAGTATGTAAGAATATAGGAAATTTTTTGGTGTAAAGATAGGAAATTTTTTGTACTATGAATTGTAGGGCTTTACCCTTGGTTAGAGGGTGGCCCTTCCAGAAATTCTCAACGGCCAAGGCAGAACCCAGGCCGAAGAGGGGGTTTGGAAATAGTTTTCAACCAGCAATTGACGCGCCTCGGTTATTACCTCACTAGCTGCGTCATTGCCCCAAGCGCAAAGATACCTGTCCAAACCACAATTCACTATTTTTATACCTGCTCTCCTCCGAAAGCCTACTTACATAACCAATGTGGGATTCTTTTTTGTTTGTGTGGCTTCTTAACCATTCAGTCATATACTGATACTACCAAGCCAGAAACTTAAGAAAAAATCCCTCAAAGTTAGATTAACCCGTGGCCCGTAGTATCAAATTTCCAAGAATAGACGAAGTCGGGCAAAGTCCCAAAACCATCCAAGAACCTAGCTATATAATTCATAGAAAAAAAAAATTTCTTCTATATAATACTAGAGATTTTTTTTTTTTTTTTTGCAAAGGCGACCGCCCTTGTTGGCCCTCTTCTAGCTCCATCCCGGGAAGACGGTATGTTTTTGTTAAGGAGTTGTGCGGCTTCCTAGCATTAAATTTCCAAGAATAGACGAAGTCGGGCAAAGTCCCAAAACCATCCTAGAACCTAGCTATATAATTCATAGAAAACAAAATTTTCTTCTATATAATACTGAAGTTTTTTTTCTCCCTTGCAGAGGCGACCGCCCTTACTGGCCCTCCTTTGACTCCATCCCGGGAAGAGTATGTTTTTGTTAAGGAGTTTTGCGGTTTCCTAGCATCAAATTTCCAAGAATAGACCAAGTCGGGAAAAGTCCCAAAACCATCCAAGAACCTAGATATATAATTCATTGGAAAAAAAAAATTCTTCTATATAAAACTAGAGTTTTTTTTTTTTCCTTGCAGAGGCGACCGTCCTTACTGGCCCTCTCCTCCGGCTACATCTCGGGAAGACGGTATGTTTTGTTAAGGAGCTTTGCGGCTTTCTAGCAACTTCAGCTTTGCATGCGGAATACGTAGCTTCTATCGAAGCTTTGACATTGTTTTCAACATCATTTTAAGGTTTCAAGTTTGGATGGTATGCTTTGCCGTAATTTTGCCTGCCCCTTAGAATATTGTGTATCGATCCTCATTGTAAATCTTTGTGTTACTGGTGATCACCAAAAAAATACAGAACAAAAGTTGGAAGCAAAGCATACAAATAGAACTACAGGAACCGCAATTGTTGCTGCTGCTGCTGTGTGAACTCAAATTTTCTTTTCTTTACTTCCTTCGTTCCAAAATAATACTAGTCCACTACGAAAGACGTATAATTTTGGAATCAAGAAATCTGAAAAAATTATGCTCGGAAGCATTTTATTTTCAGCAGTGCTACATACCCAGAATCTCTACCCAGAAATTACCCAGAAAACTATAATGAGTGGCTCAGATGTACTCTCAAGTGAATCTGAGGCACTCGTTCTAATTTTCTGGATAGGAATTCTGGGCATTTAGCATTTCTGATTATTTTTTAACAATTACCTCAGCTGCTTATTTTTCTTCAGACAAACAAACAGCCTAAATAAGTTGATACAAGGATTGATTCTTCCCAAACTAACACACTGAACAAGGGAGAAAGAAAAGATACCCTATGAATTAAGGGTAAGCCTCAATAAGTGACTGACCAGTTTTGATAGGTTTTATAGTGTGCCGACTAAATCCAGAATTGGTCAGAACGTAGGCCCGTTCCTTTGCAGTCCTCTCTTTCCCTTGTTTGTGTGAGCCATCACCACCATGTCCAACATCAACCTCACATATTCGGGACTTGGGGTTGCTGCCGTGCAGCCCCTGCACAGCACGCTGCTGTGCACCCTATGGCGCGGCCGCGTCAAAATTTTATCGACGATCAGAAACGTTCACAGCGTATATCTCGTTGAGTACTACAAGTGTACCCCAAAAATTGACTCGATCCGATATCGTTAAGTGTCTCATCGGAACACAAATACCTCGAAAATAAATGGAACACAAATGAACACAAACACTATAACAAAACCGCTGAACCTATGTTTTTCAAGTTATTTGTGTTCCGATGAGGCACTTAACCATATTTGATCGAGTTGTTTTTTGGTACACTTGTAGGACTCGACGAGCTCTACGCTGTGAACGTCTTCGATCGTCGAAAAGATGAAACACAAATGAACACAAACACCATAGAGTGCACAGCACGCTGTTGTGCAGGGGTTGCACAACAGCAACCCCAAGTCCACATACTCGAGCTTATCGTTTTTGTCTTCTTCAATCACAGCTTCAATTATGACCACTTTCCCTTTGTCTTTTGGAATAGCCTCTCTACAGTTTCTCAAGATTTGGATGCACTCGTCATCGTCCCAGTCGTGCAAAACCCACTACAAATTTAAAAAATAATAATAAAATAAGCAGTGGCGGAGTCAGATATTTTGTACGGATTAGGCGCCTTTTCACAATATATCAAAATATTCACAATAAAATATAAGGAAAATGCTACAATACACACCCCTTATCATACACACCCCTATAAAATTAAGTTACAAATTTTTTGTAAAAGTTACAACTTTTTTTATAAAAGTTACGAGACACACCAAAATGTTATGAATCATAGAAAATGTTACGAATCATATTGCTGAAAAGTTACGAAAAACTAAAAAATGTTACGATTACCGATGATGTGACACAATTTGAATCATACAATATGTGCATATGGTACACTCAAATAAGGGGTGTTTATTGTAGCCATTTCCAAAATATAATGATGAAATACTGAGCACAAAAGTTCAACCTTTCGCTATTAGGCACAAAAGCTACAAGATAATATATTCAAAAAGCTTAATATTCATTGCTAATTTTTTTGCGATTGACCCGATGAGTTTTTATTTATTAAAAGTTATGCATGATTGCTTCGATACTAATCTTAAAAAAAAAAAATCATTCTGCTCATTGTAGAATTTGTTTTTTCTCCAATCCGAAATCGGTGGATAATAGAATAACCCGTCCTAGCTTTTCCTTCTATAAAAGACCCCCTGGGCCCTATACTCCCTCCGCCCCTTGAATTAGCTCACGGAAGGAAAACAGCACTACTCTTTGGAAGTGGGTGTTGCCTCTCTCTCTCTCTTTTTTTTTTTTTTTTTTGGTTCGTCGGAATTTCAAAGAACAATACAACTCAAAAGCCTAAACAACAACAAGAAACAAAGATCCAACCAGAGTCCTCAAACCCGGTTCCAAGGTCGCCCTCGACGCTGAGGCATTACGCGCAAGGCAACCCCAACTACCGTCCCTGCACTGCTGTTGAACAGACTAATAAGAGGCGGCCGGAAAAGAGGCCGGACAAGCTAATTTCCCTTGCAAAATCTGTTCTTTTTGTTTAAGCATTCCCAATGGGCAACATATGCCGAGGCTGCATGCTGAAAGGACTCGCCCGTGGCTCATCAAGTCTGGTCACGTAGGTTTAATGTCGCGGTTGTAATTCCCACATGATGTGAAGATAATGGCTGAATTCATTCTTGAATTCATTGGGTTAGTTTCAAGTATGGATCTCTGGTGTGCAGCTCAAGGGTCTTTTTATCCCTTTATATTGTTCAATCCCGAATTGGTTGAGCGACAAGAAATTCGTATCTACACCTTGCAATTTTGATTTTTGGTTTCTGTGTGAGAGAGAGAGACAGATGCAAATTCATTTGTCAAGGCGGTCAATGGAGGTTTTCCGGTGACTTGTAGTCTAACCGTTTTATCCTGGGAGGCAGATGCCGACAAATCCAACACCACCCACGATAGGCGGTGAATCTGTCCTAAGGTGACTGTGTCTAACAATAGAATACGTTCTCTGAATTTCAATAATTTTCCCAACAATATATTAGTATAGGGAATACGTTCTCTGAATTTCAGTAATTTTCCCAACAATATATAAGTATAGAGCACATTTGCTGACCTTTAGGTATGCAACATCAGCCTTCGAAACACTAACAAACATGTTGCCCCCCACATGCACAACCCCGACACAGTCCGGTGCAACAGACACCACATGAGGAAGATCGAAATTTATCCCCCGAATCCAAGGAAACGCCTTGGCCAACAACCGGAGAGCGGTCCGGTCTCCGCCACCTACGTCCACCACTGACTCTACCCCATCAAACACATCCGATCACTCTTCAATTATTGCCGGCACAACCACCCTAGAACCGCTAGCCATCGCATCATTGATGAGCTTGCTTTTGGCTGGATTCTTTGCAGCATACCTCCAGACGTCCTCACCATGAGCAAACTCAAATGTCGGGTTCTCATTGGCCAGAACACGAGCACTTAAACTATGCCACGTTGCTAGCATCTCCGGATCGTTCGCATACAACAAGAAATCAGGCTGGCTTTTTTCGCCATTTTGCATGAGAAGACGGGACAGTGGTGTTTGGAGGTATCCGGTTAGACCTTCCTTGAAGATTTTACTGTGCACTAAGAACCTCATGATACGGTGGAGGGTGGAGGGAGAGCATCTGAGGGCAGAGGATAGATCAGAGAGTATCGTGGGGCCGTCACGGGTTTCAGGGCATCAGGTATGCCAAGCTCAATAGCACATTTTACCACAGCCTTGTCTACAAACTCATACACATACTTCCATACGTCCACTTGGGCTTCGGCTTCTTCTTCCTCCCTGCTTATTTCTTCTTCTTCTTCTTCTTCTTCTTCTTCTTCTTCTTCTTCTTCTTCTTCTTCATCAATGAGCACAATGGTCTATGTGGAATGAGTGGTCTGAATTTTGGGGGCAGAGAGTTCTCTCTGTCTTTGGAGATTTTTCTTATCAAAAGCAACCAAAATGACAAATAAAAGAAAAAGGAGGAATTGCCACATTGTTTTTTTTATCCAACCAAGTCAATATCATTCAAATAAGCCCGAGAGCGTTACAGATTTCATCACGAAATACAGGAGTGAACCCAAACTAACAAAATCTAGACAAGAGCACGTACACTAGTACGCTCAATAACATCCCTGCCAATGGCAGATCAACACAGTGCTGGGCAAAGAACCAGTCTACGACCTGAAAGTAGAAATCCCGAAGGATAACAGCTCGAGATGCTGCAATTGCTGCAATGTGACATTGTCAATTTATTAATTAATATCAATTCAATTTATTTTACCAATTTGGTGGTTATCGATTTGGCAATGCACTCTGACCACCAGCATTAGGCTTAGCATTGCCAATTTGGCAGATGATAAGTGAAATTAATTGGTATAAAGTATAAACAGTCAGCTTCATCGATAAGTCAATTATTGATTTTTTTGCAAAAAATTCACGAAATTAACTCTTTTATAGGAACAACTCCACTTTTTTTTTTTTTTTTGCAATGTTGCTTGCCACAGATTATCTTCTCTACAAAGTAGAAAGAATGAATAAGGCACTCTCTTATTTGGTGTGATGCCGAGTTTAATCCCTTCTACCAATTAAGTAAAGAGAATGAATATTGTTTGGATACAAATGTCTGGAAACGACGTCAGGCACATCTGCCTGCTACTCTGTGGGCCGCACATGCATCGTGTAGAACCCATTTACATTACCTGGTTCCTGACACATCTACTTCTGAATCTACGTCCATAGCACGGCTAGTATGAAAATACAAACTATAATAGGAAGCTTTCTCCATATCCATTGGTAACCCAGTGGAAGCCCAGTTTCAGCTTCATTATTCTAAATAGTTTCTATTCTGGATTTGCCCTTAAGCAAGTCATCATTCTTAAACTTTTGTTCATGTTCCAACTGTGTCACTCTCTTGGCAACTCTGTCATCCAACCAAGCTGTAACATCTTCAAAAACAGTGTCAATGTTTTCCTGGAATTCTCCATAGGTGAGGGAATGCCACATCCCCGGATACAACTTGAAACTCTTATCGATACTACATGCTGATTCATAGAGCAGATTGCTCACTGATGGATCAGTCACCTTGTCATCTGCCCCGTGGACTATTAGAAACGGTATTGAAACCTAAAACAAGGAATGAATAATTGATTAGGCCAGTCTATTTTGGTTGGCTAGAAAATTAATTAGGAAAATTTTTGCTGTAAGAGTTTGAAATGAACCTCTTGAAGTCTTTGCTCTAGATCTAAACTGACATTTAGAAGCTGATTTCCGGTTAGAAGGCGCGGCCGGCCTTTGTAGCAATAAGGGTTTGATCGAATCTGTCCTCACAGGAAAATTTCAAGTTATAATATTGAAAATTAAACACAAACCCGTGATAATAACAATTTTTGAAACTGTATAAGTTGCCCAACAAGGTTAGAAAGAAAGAAAATGTTGCTACCTCTTGTCTGACGTCAGGGTCTCTAAAAGCAACATCAATAATATCTGGAGTGAGGATAATTTTCCAGGTAGGAATTAAACGGCAGAGCTTTGCTAAGACATTAACCACAATTGCTGGTGGCCTCATATCATCTGCTATCTGTAATTAATTGAAACAAAATCAACACCTTTCGACACCTCTCAAATCTGGATGATCGCTGAGCAGGGTCTGCCGACCCTTGTGGTCAACCCCAAATTAGACTAAAAAAAAAAAAGGCTAAAAAAAAAATGTGCTTCCCACTTACTCCTCACCAAATAAACAAACAAAAAAGGTCGAGAGATAGAGAGAGAGAGAGAGAGAGAGAGAGAGAGATGCACACCTTACACATGGGTGCCACCAACACTGCACCGTCCCAGAAGGTAGGATTCTTCCTGTGCAACAGAAGAGCTACTGCTCCTCCCATTGATTCTCCTATCAAAATTCTCAACTTCTTCCTGTTTTCCTTCCTCTCTGTTCACCAATTTCCAAATTCAACAATTATAAATACCCCAAAAATTTCAAATTCCCCAATGAATATAACCATAACAACCGATAAAACTAAAAAAAAACACAGCCATCCCCTATTATGTTCAATCCAAACAAAAAAAACTATACTGTTTTTTTTTTTTTTTTCCCCTTAATATCAGGATTCTAAAGTTAACGACTGGGCAAAATTTGGAATATTTTGTCTCCGCAGAATCCGAATATGCAAGCACTAACTATTTTGTCATTCCACTTAATTAAACTCCTATATTACAAAAAACAATTGGAATTACTATTGGCACTCCCCAAATTATTAATCAATCCCTATATGAACTTTATAATTGCACTCAAGTGCCGTTAACAATTAGCAATTTGGGGAGTGTCAATATCAATTTTCAAAACAATCTTGTTAATAATAATATGCAATTGGCTCTCAAAAAGACATTTTCAATTCACAAAGGCACCCAAATAACTTGTGATGGAGAAGAAGAAAAGTGAGAAACAAACTAACCAGAGATTCTTGTGTAATGATCAGAGCAGTCTGTAACAACATCGTCGAAGTTAGGGACATATCCCTGAAGCCCAGAAGATTTCCCATGCCCTTCATAATCCATTCCATAAACTCCAAATCCTGCTTTTGCTAGCCTTGTTCCAGTCCCTGTTTCCATAAAACACCCACCCAATTTCAACCCAGATTTCATTTCATTTCATTACACGCACATTCGTTTGGATTGTCTTAAATTCAACCCAGATTTTTGAATTACAAAACAATCGGTGAGTTTCCCATCTGCTAAAATTAACATTTGTTAAAATCAACCTTTGATTTTACCAAATGGGAAATAAATCGCCCAAACCAATTTGTTAAGACTTAAACTTTTCCTTAACCAATTTGTCAAGGGGTTTTGTGGATTGTTTCGAATTCAACTCGGATGATGATTATAGAAACAACCAATTAATCGTCCTACCCAATTTGTTAAAATTGATTTTTTCCCTATATTTCGGAGGTGTATTGACTTTTTTTTTTTTTGAAAGACTTTAGAGATACTTCTGGCTAATGAATACTTAGATTCGTCTGGTTTTTGTCCGAGTATGTAGGGTTTATCCGAACCACATAAATCCTTCGTGTTTTTTTTTCTTTTCTGATAAACGGATATCCGGGCTAACTTGGCGCATGTCGAATAATTCCCGGGCCCTTGAGGTAATGATCGGGGATAATCCCATTGGGCCCAAGAGTTTGCTGGCAAAGAAAATCAAACCCGAAATCCTTTGTGTTCTTATATGATTGCTTTGTTTTTTGCTTTCGTTTTTCGTATTCCATCATAACAAGTAAGAGAAAGATAATAATACCTTTCATTGAGATGCTGGTCTCCATGGCGTAACCATGACAGAGAAAAATCAAAGCTTTCGGTTCACAATTAGAAGGCAGCCATCTGCACGTGAAAAGCTTCATTCCTCTCGAATTCAGTACGAATTCCTGCATAATATTTTCCAAAATTAACTTACTGGGTAATTCATAATTCGTTGGAAATTAGTATTTGGGAAAAATTCGATTGCGAAAAAAAAAAATTAATTGAACTGGACTAACCTCTTCATATCTGACTCTTCCAATTTCATAGGCCTGTTAATAGACCAAAAAACAAACAGAGAGAATATTTTTGAAAAGGTGAGAGACACACAGAAAAAATGCATATATCATGTAAATAAAAGTTATATAGATACACACATATATACAGATAGCATTTTCATGAATGTAAAATCCATGTATGAAAAACAGAGTGAGGAGGCAGAGAGGGACAAACCATGACTGGGGTTTAGAAAGAAGTGATCTTTTTGGTTCTTGAATTTAAGGAAAGGGAGTTCTTATCTGATTTTGATGATAGGTTGGAGACTTGATCTCTCTGTTTTTATAGAGAGAGAGGGAGGAGAGAGAAAACTGGGTTTATCCATCCATGAGTTGGAGGGAAGGAGGAAGAAACAACTTGCCTTTCAGGGTAGGGACAAATTAGCTGGTGTTTTACTACTATTGTTGACCAATTAGCTGGTGTTATTTGTGTTTTTTCCTTTTTCTAACAATTTTTCTAAATAGTAAGTACTAACGACCATCACTGAGATGGAAATATTTGACCAAAATAGTGGACAAGTAATAGTTAAGGAAAAGTTTGAAGAATCTAACAAATATGGTGGAAAACAACCGTCACAGACTCGAAAATAGTATTATCCAAGATGGAGAATAATTTTAGGAAGTCATATTTTGGAGTTATAGAAAAAGGTTGATGTTCTTATCAACATTGACAAGGGAAATTCCATCTTTACCCATTTCATGTAAGGCTCACAAACACTTCTTCCCCTATTAGAAATGTCGAAATACATGTCGTCTACCGGTCAATCTTGACCATTGATCTCCTCATCTAGGATTCAGATTTTCCTAAGCACTCGTACCTTAAAGAAAAAACTTGCCTTCCAATAGTTGTGTGGTGGGATATTCTTGTCTTTATAAAAGAAGTTCTCCCACTCATCTCATCATTTTTGAACGGTGGTAACCCAATTCAAATCGGATCCGGTCAACCTAGGCGATGGATCTGTGGGTTCTCCAGCAACGGATGTGGTGGCACCAAATAGCAGCGACTGAGATGGGACGGTGAACTCCAACCAAGGGTGGAGCTACACACATAGGAGGGTGGGCTTTAGCCCAGGGTGAAACAAAAAAAAGGAAAGTTAAAAATTTACATGTGAAACAAAAAAAATTTATATAAAGTTAAAAAAAAAAAAATTTACATGTAAAATTTAACTAAATAAAAAATTTATATAAATTAGCCCATATGAAAAAAAAAAATATATATATATATATATCCGACGATTGCCCTAGTAGATTAGATTCCCCTGGTTCCGCTATATATATATATATATGACTCCAATAACGACATGATTCCTTCAATTTACTCCAATAACGACATAATTCCTTCAACTTTCTCTGGCCACATACACGAGCCGATCAGTTGTATCTAACATCACAATTTTTTCTTTACGGCTTTTGATTTGTTGTTGTTAATTTTGTTTTCTTGTTTGGATCTTTGAGTCCTTTGTCTCGTTTTTAGGTGTATCGGCTACGCAATTTGATTCTCCCTTTTTTATAAGTAATTTGTATCTCTGTGTAAATATAAGTTCCGTTTTCTCAAAAACAAAAATTGTTCGATAATTAACTTTAAGACCCTAGAAAATATTCACATTGCGTCCCAACATCCAGTGATTAAAATAAAATTGTTTTTGGCTTGATACTCAACTGTTTGAGTGGAACGTGCCCCTCGGGTAGGGCCTTTTTATTTTGTTTTTGGCTAAAAAGTCTTCCCTAGGGCAAGTTGCAAAACCAGAAGTATGTATCTTACACATTAATGAATCCAAACATGCAAAATAAAGTCCATTTAGTAAGTAGATCACATTTGACTTGCAATGGTAGGAAATATTTATCAAGTTTTGTCAACTTCCGAGGAGTAGTTGAGTATATAGTATAATATAGAAAAAATTAAGGGAATTGATAATCACACTCCAAAAATTGATGCAGACACTCCAAGCTACAATAATTTTCCAAAACCACCATTTTGCAAGTTTCAATTTTACTTCAAGCACTCCTAAAGTTTTTTACTCTCAATTTTACTCCAGGCGCTCCTAAAAATTTTAACTCTTCTCCTCTGCCTCCTCTGTTAACGGAAGAAGAAAAAATGGACGCCCACCCAAACCCTAACCTGTAATAAAAACTCTATTGTGAATTGGGTGCTGTAGATCGAGGATTCAAGCTCGGAAGGTAGTTTTTTAGTTCTTTTCTTATGATTTTGTCGGGATTAAGTTATGATTGGGTAGGTTTTGTGTATTTTAAGAAGGGCGTGGTTCGGCTAAAAAATTTCGCCTAAAAAATTTCGCCATCATTCCTTCACAAATCCAGAAGAGGGGGGAACCAAACAGGGAAAAAAGATCGATGCCCTTCAATACATGACCACCACTACCACTACAGGCATAAATATTTCAGATCTGAAAGTTGGTTCAAGCTCGTGATTATTTTTATTTCTTTTTTTAGTAGATTCTCCACGTCGAAACTTACCTTGGTATTCTGATATAAGGTTTCCTTGTTCTAGTTGTAAATTTGTTATGTATATTTTTGAAGTTTTTCTAACCCAACTCTCTCTAACCTAACTTCTCTCATAAGCCCTTTTTTTTCCAACCACCTCTCAACTAGCCGTTGCTGGTTAGGGGGAGGCCAGGCGCCTCACGCTAGTCTTTTGAACACCGGCTCCCCTCCCTTCCCCCTGTTTTTTTTATTTTATTTTCTAACCGTTTTGATTAATCTCTCTCCCCAATCCATCCAGCCACTGCGTCGATCGTTGATTTCTCCTGCTCCGATCTAACATGCAACAGTAGATTTGCATAGCTATGGACTATGATTGCTTCTGTCTTTACCATTTGGACTGCTCATGTTAATTTCTGGAAAACAATTACCATTTGGATGTCTAATGTTAATTGCTTCCGACTTTTTCCGTTTGGTTTTGGTTCAATACTCTGTTTGGAGTGCCTTAGTAAATGAGGAGATAATTTAGGAGTGGAGTGCCTCTAGTAATTTTTATATTTTCAAAATGATAGTTTTGTGACTTCATTATATTTTGGAGTGCCTGCATAGAAAAAGGGAGCCCCAAAATTAGCTTCCAAAATTAAATGCACTATATTTTATCTTTTTGAAAGGAAGGACAAGAAATTTTTATAATCAAACATAAAGACATTTTTTTAAATATTGATTTACCAAAATGACAAAACACACCCACTATCTCTTTATTTTGAACATAAATACCCAAGCCTCTCACCTACCTCACAAAAGACCCGTCCCATTCCAATCCTCCTCCTTAGTCCTGACTCGATCTCTCTTTCTATCTTCCCCACCTTTCTCTCTCTACTCCCTCTCCTCATTGGATCGAGCCAGCTTAGCGGTAGCAACATGTGTCGAGTCGGGGAGTGCTCCATATGTCTTGGCGTGTTCCAAGATGGAGAGAAGGTGGTTTTGCCACTGTGTTACCACGGGTTTCACGCCGAGTGCATTGACAAGTGGCTCAAATCGAGGCCGAGTTGTCCTTTGTGTAGAGCGTGTGTTGTCCGAGTTGACTCTTTGATTCAATCTGACTTGCCATGAGGGCATCAAAACTGCATAGTAGTGGCAAATGTGCACTACTGTAGGAACAAGTTGGTTTGTTACAGCATAGAACACAATTTGATTTTTGAAAATTAAATTTTTTTAAATTTAGTGACATTTCACCTAGGTTGAAAAATCCTAGATCACCTAGGTTTAATAATTTGCTAGTTTTTTTTATCTCAATAAAAATAATAACATCAATCAATATATGATCCAATCGCAACCAAAAAGCAAATAACTGATGAACACCAGATATACGTGGAAAAACCGTAAATGGGCAAAAACCACGGGAAGGAATCAATCCACTATAAACTCATTGTGTAGTTACAAGTAATCTTACCCTACGATTTGAATCACTCACAATCGCTTTTAAGATGTACTTGCACTAATTTTTTGAATCTCGTTCACCACACCCGGTGATTGACCCGATTTTTAAAATTTTCTTGAATCCACAAGCCTTCCAATACCCTTCGAAAATCCACCAAAGGCAAACTCAAAAGAGTTGAGAACAAAGATGTAGAAACTTCTTGGAGTTGTGTATGTTGCGGACTTCGGGGATGCTTTTGAAATATGTAAAGGAGTGCCACAAATCTGGCATCAATCAATATATGATCAATCGCAACCAGGCAAAACGACGCCGTTTTGATGCCCAAACGCGCAGAAAAAAACTAGAGCCAAAACGACGTCGTTTTGGTCGTTTTGGATTAATTAATACGGTGCCGTTTTGTGGTCTCCTACCCGGAAGAAAATTAAAACAAAACGACGTTTATTAAGTGGAACGACGCCGTTTTGAGTTTTTTTACGTGGAAATAATAAAAGGGACAAAACTACGTTTTTGGCTCAAAACTCAATCTTTACACAAAGCATTCACTTCACGCCCATTTTATACAACAGTGCAGATTCATGTCCTTGAAAAATATAAGCCAAAAATTGAAGAAAGACCAAGAGATTCAACTCTTTAGAGACCAAATAAAAACCTTATCAATTGAGGAAAGACCAAGAGATTGAATTGATGCATTTTTAATATTGCCGAGAATGTATAAGCAAAATCATCGATATGTTTTAAAAATGAAAAGAAATTACAAAAACATCGCTAAAATCCCAAGAAGTCCAAAAATTATTAAGATGGGCATGTCCTCAATATCTTGCTCCAATGTCTATCATCAATGTATGTGCTCATGATACGCGACTACCGTCTTTCCTAAAACCAAAACTTGGTATTAGAAACAGTAGAAGACTAATTATCAAAACCCAAAATAGCTAATCAAGAAGATAATGTCAATAGAAGTCAAAAACTAACTTAGCCTAATAGGAAAATCAAACCAATTAATCCATGTCTAGTATTTTCCAAACAACCCTGTTGTTGTAAGGAAGACCACCAGATTAGCGTAAATCCATTGTTCAAGGATATATTACTTGAGCCAGTCAAAAGCAATAAATAATTCCAAGGTTCTTACCTCCGTCTTAAAATTGTAGTTAGATTAAGGCATCAAATTCATTGAGATTGTTTCGGATCACGAAACCACTTACCCACCTCAGATGAAGACAACTTAGAATAATTTTTGAGTTTACAATGCTAGTTGAAAAACCCATCTCGAGAATATTGCAAGTTCCTAAGTGTTGGAAATTGGAAAGACAAACACTACTCTCTGTTTATAATATCCCTTCTCGTAGAGGGTTTTTCGACAAACAGCAGAAGTTGGACGTGTTAAGGAGCAATGGAAGAAACTCAGTTAGAATGGTCAATGCACTAAACACACGAGGGGATGTGCAGAAATTGGAGAAGCAACCTACATGATCATCCCATCCATAAAAACTCAAAATGAGATCTAGATCTGAAGAAAAAAAAACCCCTAGATATTTTCGAGATTGAGAGAAAGCTTACTTTTCGGTGAAAAATCGGTAGTGGCGGTAATGGAGGAACGTCGGCTTGGTCGTGGTGGGTTCATCGTTGTTGGTTTCAATGTGGAGGGCCCATAAGCTGTCGATTGTGGAAGCTTTTTCTCTTCCAGAGCGTCTTTTTTGGGTTTTGGGATGAGAGCCAAAACGACGGCTCTTTGGCTCTAATTTTTTCCTCTGCGCGTTTGGGCATCAAAACGGCTGTTTTTGCCAATTGGCGGCAGACAAGAACAAAGATTAGAACTCCTTGCAATAACAAAGATCCCGAGTCCGTATGTTGCTCATCAATATATCTATCACACTTGAACTCCAAGACTCAAAGCAAGAACCCCACTTGAAAATCTCCTCGTCTCTCACGTCTAAATGGTGGCTGAAAAAATCATTGTTTCAAAACCACGGTAATAAAAGCCGCAGCCCTCGAGAGAATCTTCTAATGCGTGATCTCAATCTTCTACTGCCTTTGTTGCTTCTTATAAGATGATAGCCAAGAAAAACTTCCTCGTTAAGGAATAATTTTTATATAGTAATAGAACCATTCCAAGATAATTGATTTCCAAGATATTTGATTTGGCTCAAACTTTCCAATTTGCCCATACCGTGCAAACCCTTCCAAATATACCAAGCACTTTGATGGCGTGCATTTTGATGGACTACACACTCACGGTCCCTCATTACAAGACACATTGATTTCCTTCCACTTCCTAAACAGACATTCTAAAAATAAAAGGGGAAAAAAAATACAACTCGATAAACGGGGATACACCCAACTATGTGTTTTATCGTGAAATTGCCAACAAAGAGAGACCACGGGCTATGGACCTTACACCGGTATTCTTTTTTACTGATTTCTCGCGGGGACCCTTAAAAACACCTTTTAATACATTGGAAGATTCGGATCATGAAAATTTGATTGGGAAATTGGAGAATTGTACGAATCCCTGATGAGAATCCTATCAGATATACCTGATTGGAAGTTTACTGTATATATATCCAATCGTCACATATACCTCAACACATGCATTTTCTTCGTTCTTTTACCGTGCTTCGTAATTTTTCAGAATCTCATTTTCAACAACTGTGTCGACCTTGGTTTAGCTAGGACTATTTCTTTTCCTCCACGGTGAACCATTATCATCAATGTACCATGGTCCGATGGTCGTGTCACTACAAATGGTTGGTTAACATTTTTATGTAGCCCTCTTGAAATTAAAAGATAGGAAGATTTACTTGAATGATGTTTAAAGTGAATCAAACTGCAAATTGAAAGAATATTCTTAAATAGTTACAATATTGATCAACAAAGTACACATTTGGGTATATGAATTTGAAGCTAGCATGAGTTGGTGTTGCAACTTGCTCTCGATATTATCTTTAAATTGTAGTCATCATCCTTATCTTCAAGGGAAATACCAATAAACACGATATTAACCACTGGTATGGACGATTTTAGATGAAATATGATGATGCTGGAAATTTTGCCCAAAGCTTCTCCTTTTCTCTCTTCCTTGAACTTGAAATTTTAGCGAAAAGCTTCTCATTTCAATTCCTTGAGCTTATTTTCATATGGCCACTTGGAAAATTAGTTTAAAATTACTGAACGTCTCGGACCAAAAAATGGGTCCCGCATAACAATCTGCATCGGTGCATCCTTGGTTGGTACGCATATTCGAACTAAACATACCTCAACAATAATGGCAATTAAAAATTACGACGCATTGCCCGTTTTTATTTTTTCAAAATCAACACAGATAATATCTGCTATTTGATGATGTTGAAAATTTTGCCCAAAGCTTCTCCTTTTCTCTTCCTAACTTGAAATTTTGACTAAAAGCTTCTCATTTCGCTTCCTTCAACTGATGTGCATTTGACGAAGGGAACCCAAGCAACAAATACACGGATTTGGGGTGGGTGCTATGTGATAGATGTTGTGCGCCGTGTTGTGCGGAAAAACTACGTCATTTTGCTTGATTTTTTAGCACACTTCCAAAGCTTCCAAGGGCCTTGTTTGGAGGAAGAAAAAAACATTACAAAGTGCCTAAACCCAAAGTGCCTAAATCCAAGTGCCTAAACCCACTATACTCTACCCCAAAGAGCCTAAATCCCCTAAAATTGAACCCCCAAATTAAATCCCACACTTAACTCTCCAAACAAGGTCCTTGGATATACTAAGAAAATGAGCAAAACAACATAGATTTGCCGCACAACATGGCGCACAACACCTACCGCACAGCGGCTCCCCCGGATTCCAAATACACATATTGCCATGTCAAAAATTAGATTATAATAAATTTGCTTAAAGAACACTTGACTTATAAGGATGTCCGTTATGATTAAAAAAAAAAAAAAAACAATTACTCACTCTACCCCATTTTATTTGTCCTTTTTCTAACTATTTCATCTCCCCAATCGTTTTTCTATTTTAAATTCTCCTTGCCAGCAACTCTTGAGGCCATCTCGCCCTCTCGTGTAGGCGTGTCAAACGGCTGTGGGAAGAGCTGTAAGGATTAATCTGAGTTGCACGTAGGCTGGTCCAATACACCCTGCATTAGCAAAAAAATATTTTCAAGTAAAAATTTCTGTGATTTAAAATTCTATGAATATTTTTTGTTTTATCCTTCTTTGAAGAATTGAGCTGACAAACCTTTCTGCATTTACTCTACCGATTTCTACACTGTAGTCGGTCTTTGACTATCTGACTACATGATGTTAAACCACCCACACCGTGCTCTCTACCTGGGGTGCTTTGAGTCATTTGGTTGGTTTCAATTAGTTTCTGCAAAGAAGCCTCATTAATAGTGAAAGTACCGTCACAATTGTTGATCGACTTTTGCATGCGGATCTCCAACAATTGGCCGCCGGATCATTTATTGTTGAATGTATCCTTCATTTGGTTTGGTTCGGTTTTTGTCTTTCCTATATGCATTGTATTTATTTGAACTCGGTAGGTTTTTGTCTTTCCTAGTATCTCACAAAATAAAAAGTTTCTCCGTCAAATACAAAGTGATCTGAATCTCAACCATTAATTTCTCGAAGAAACTTTCATGTACCTACTAACCCTCCCAAGGAATTCCATTCATCACATGAAATCATGAATTTTTAAATAATCTTTCTAATTGCGTATAGATGGTATAGAAAATCAAGAATCTAACCAAGATACACAAAGCATTGTAGAGAGAGAAGAAGAGAGAGGAGAGTAGAACTTCATTTCTTTATTTCTGATGATTTTTTCGAATGAATGAGATACAGTTGTGCTTTTGACTTTTAACAGAAATACAACAAACTAACTCAAGGCAGACATGCTTGAGTGCAAACCCAGCTATTCTCCATCTTCAGTAAAACCTGTCGTACTAGACCCTAATGATCTCTTTGAAAACTCTCATTGGTTTAGGACCATAGTTGGTTCTTTGCAATACCTGATCACTTTAACAAGGCCTGAAGATTTCTCTTGCAATATATGGACAACTATATGTCAATATTTTGGACTTATCAAAATTTCACAACACAAGTGATGTTTCATTAGTTTTACCCATAAAACCCAAGAATTTGATACTGTAGTGGGCCACGAACGAATGTATACCTTTTTCTCCTAGCCTGGTCAATTAAGGCTGTCAAGCTGCAACATGAGTGGTTCAGCGTCTCTAACTGGATACACAGATGGCAACTCTTTAGGCACAGATGGTTCAAAGATTGGTCCCAGTACGAATTGCGAAGTTGAACTAGCATGAGGAATAAAAGTTTGAAGCCTTTGATTGTCTGATTGAGGATGGTATTTGAGAAACGAGGGGTAAACGAAGTGTTTTCAATCGCCATAGTAAGAATTTGAAGTTGTAGTAAGAAAAAAGAGTGAAAGAGTTTCAAGTCTTAAGTTACCGTTTTATACTTAAGGGGTCACGTGGACAGCAGGTACTATAACGATTATTTAATTGAGTTAAGATAAAACTTAAATAAATAAAGGGGGCATATTGTTACACCGATAAGGTTAAACACGTGGTACCCAGTAAATAAAAGGCACTTGTTTATTACATTTTTTTATTTAACTAACCTTTGTTTATCGATGAGGTTAAAATACGTAGCAGCTAGTAGTTAAAAGAAGATTTGTTTGATATGTGGCAGCCAATAAACAAAAGGACACGTGTTAGAATATTTGGATCAAGACAAAGGCAGTTATGTGTTTGATCAAGACAAGGGTAGTTACGGTTCGAATGAGAATTCAGACAACCAATTCCTTGTTTCAAGGGGATAACCGCCTGGTTCAAAATTAAGAGGGAAAACATTTGAAGTTCAAATTCAAAAGGAAGAAGAAGAAGCCTATAAATACCAGTCCTCTACAACAATTTGAAGCCTTCTTTTTTATCAGTTTTTACTTTCATGTACTTTACAACATTTTCTAAGAGTAGGAGTAACGCAGAATTCTTATCGATTGTAACCTTAAGTTCTTTCGATTGTACCCCTGTTGAACTTTACTAAAGTTCTACTTTGTTAGTCTTCAATCTTTAGTTTGCTTCCACAGAAGTCCTGAAATACGGCAAGGAACCAAACTCCATTTACATTACACCACATTCCAGCATTCATTCATCACTAAAAGTTCTTATCGATAAGAACTGACATAATTTGGTAAACAGAAGTACATGATAGCAGTTGAGAATTATTTTTTAACAACTACCTCAACTGCTTATTTTTCTTCATACAAACAAACAACCTAAGTATGCTGATACAAGGATTAAGGGTAAGCCTCAATAAGTGACTGACCAGTTTTGATGGGCTTTATAGTGTGTCGACTAAATCCAGACTTGGTCAAAACGTATGCCCATTCCTATGCAGTCCTCTCTTTGCCCTTGTTTGTGTGAGCCATCATCGCCATGTCGAACATCAACCTCACATATTCAAGCTTATCGTTTTGGTCTTCTTCAATCACAGCTTCAATTATGATCACTTTCCCTTTGTCTTTCGGAATAGCCTCTCTACAGTTTCTCAAGATTTGGATGCACTCGTCATCGTCCCAATCGTGCAAAACCCACTACAAATAAAAAAAAAAAATTAAGCTATTTCGTACAGAAGGGACACCTTTCCACAATATATCAAAAAATTCACAATAAAATGTAATGAACAAAAACTGAGCACGAAAGTTCAATCTTTCTCTATTAGGCACAAAACCACAACATAATATATTCAAAAAGCTAAATATTCATTGCTAATTTTTTTTACAATTGGCCCTGATGAGTTTTTATTTATTAAAAGTTATGCATGATTGCTTCGATAGTAATCCGAAAAAAATCATTCTGCTCTATGTATACCACCGTTCCATGAGAGGAATAGTAAGGATGGACTAGAGATGCATTGCAAAAAAAAAAAAAAAGAATTTTAATTAGGCATCCTATACTAATATTATCATTATGATTTCATCCTATGAGATTTGAATCTTTATGATTCCATCCTGAAACATGGATATTGGCCGAAAGTGCCCTCATTAATTGATTCATTACCAAATTTGCCACAAGATAAAATATCTACATAAATAGTTTACATTTTACATGCAAAATTTTAGGGATTAAAATTCATCTCCACCAATCACATCCCTATTTACATGGGATGTGATTTATGTTCCGTTGTTTTTTTATGGGTTTTTTTGGTGCATTAATCTACCATTTTTTATGGGTTTTTTTTATAGTTTTTTGTAGTCATGAAATCGATATCTCATGACTCGTGTTTTTAGGACAAAATATCATTATAAGATTAGGAAAGAGAGATTTTTGAAGATAGGGGAGAGAGAGAGAGAGAGATAAATTAGGAAGGATTAGGAGAGAGAAATATTAGGAAATTAGGAGAGAGGATTATTAGGAAAATCAGGAGAGAAATATTAGGAGGGAGGGAGAGGGAGAGAGAGAGAGAGAGAGAGAGAGAGAGAGAGGTGTTTTGGGGTTTATTTGAATTTTAGGATGGAATCATAAGTATTCGAATCTCATAGGATGGAATTATAATGATTTTTTTTGTACAAGATGTCTAATAACCCGTGCTAGCTTTACCTTCAATAAAAGATCCCCTGGCCCCTATACTCCCTCCGCCCCTTGAATTAACACACAGAAAGAAAACAGTTGATATATATATATATATAGAGCAGGATTGAAGAGAAATATTCTCTCTTTCCCTCAAATTTCACATGCAAGAAAGTATATAAGACCCGAGGGGTTCATCAAAGGTTGCTTTTGCTGAAGACAGAGGGACTCCCGAGGCTACTACTGAAGGGACTCACCCGGGGCTCATCAACTCTGGTCACGTGGGTTTAATGTCGCAGCGGTAATTCCCGCATGATGTGAAGATAATGGCAGAATTCATTCTTGAATTCTTTCGGACAGTTTCAAGTATTGATCTCTGGTGTGTAGCTCAAGAGCCTTTTTATCCCTTTATATTGCTCAATCCCGAATTGGTTGAGCTACAAGAAATTCGTGTCTACAACTAGCAATTTTGATTTTCGTTTCTTGAGTGAGAGACAGACGACAGATGCACGTTCGTTTGTCAAGGCAGTCGAGGGAGGTGTTCCGGCGACTTGTGGTCTAGCCGTTTTATCCTAGGAGATAGGTGCCGACAAATGCTACAACACCCACGGTAGGCGGCGAATCTGTCTTAAGGAGACTGTGTCTAATAAAGGACTTGGTTCACATTTCATAATACTATTTGTATTTCTATTCTATAAACTTCAATTCAATTACGTTTCTGTAATTCGTTATTCGGTCTATATATCAACGGAATATGTTCTCAGAATTTCAGTAATTTTCCCAACAAAATATAAGTATAGAGCACATTTCCTCACCTTTAGGTATGCAACATCAGCCTTCGGAACACTACCAAACATGTCGCCCCCCACATGCTCAACCCCGACACAGTCCGGTGCAACAGACAGTACCACATGAGGAAGATCGAAATTTATCCCTTGAATCCAAGGAAACGCCTTGGCCAACAACCGGAGAGAGGTCCCGTCTCCGCCACCTACATCCACAACTGACTCCACCCCATCAAACACATCCGGGCACTCTTCAATTATTGTCGGCACAACCACCCTAGAACCGCTAGCCATCGCGTCATTGACGAGCTTGCTTTTGGCTGGATTCTTTGTAGTAAACCTCCAGATGTCCTCACCATGAGTGGACTCAAATGCCGGGCTCTCATTGGCTAGAACACGAGAACTTAAACTATGCCACGGTGCTAGCATCTCCGGATCGTTCTCACACAACAAGAAATTAGCCAGGCTTTTTTCGCCATTTTTCATGAGAAGACGGGATAGTGGCGTTTGGAGGTATCCGGTTGGACCTTCTTTGAAGATTTTACAGTGCACCAAGAACCTCATGATACGGTGGAGGGCGGAGGGAGAGCATCCGAGGGCGGAGGATAGATCTGATAGTGTCGTGGGGCCGTCACGGGCTTCCAGGGCATCGGGTATGCCAAGCTCAATAGCACATTTTACCACAGCCGTATCTACAAACCCATATACATACTTCCATATGTCCACTTGGGCTTGGGCTTCTTCTTCCTCTCTACTTATTTCTCCTTCCATCTCTC
>JADGMU010000339.1:0-13717 GCA_016920895.1 Vaccinium myrtillus | reverse complement strand
TACCAAGCTTACTGAGAAGTATTTCATTGTCATTATTAAAATTAAAGATAAAAACTTCATGAGAAGTATTGAACTCCTACCATCATTATCATTATTTTCTTTTCATTTAGCTTATTTTTTTATACGACAACAACTTCAATTACACAGGTAAAAACCCTGAGGCAAACAAAACTCCTCTTAAGCAATCCAGAATCCCTATATATTCATTTATCGGAAGGGGTAAAAATCTAGAATCCAAAACATTACCTTTTATCTGTCGTTCTCTTTCCTCACAGAATTAATCGAACCTCATTCCTTTGGCCCTTCCTAACCAAAAGCCATGCAAAAAAAGTGATAATTCTAAGAGTACAGAAGGTATAGGAACAGAAAATGTACAGATCACCTTGGTGATCCACTTTTGGGTCTCACACAAACGATCCAAGCCATTCATTTATCTTAAAATGATTTTCCAAGCGGCCTAGCGTGAAATCAGCTCAATTGGACGTGTGTAAGTGCTTGATCCAAAACTCCTTCGTTTCATTCTAAAAAATTTAGTATGAAGGAAGGAGTTTTGGATCAAGCACTTATACATTTCCAATTGAGCTGATTTCTAGCGAAGCCCTCGGAAAATCATTTTAAGATGAATGAACGGATCAGATTGTTCGTGTGGGACCCAAAACTGGGCCTCCGAAGTGAGTTGTTCATTTTCTGTTCTTATACTTTCTGTACGTGTAGCAATGTCCCAAAAAAAACAAAAAAACAAAAATACAACTCCACCAAATTAGAAAACCAAACAATACCCAAAAGGCCAAAAATCAAACAATAAACCACAAACATGCAGCTATGTTACCAAACACAGCGATGCAGAAAAGGGAAGAAAAATAGGGTTATAATCGAGATTAAAGATGAGAGATATAGGGAGAGGGTTTCAACTAAAACTACACCTGTTTAGGCAAGAAAAAGCTTCGATGCTAGAGAAACTAGACTTGAAATATGCTTCAGGCCAAATTCGAAAGCTGGAGCGGAGACGAGGCAATTCTGGACTATGTGTGAAAATAAATCTGGCTATCTTGAAGACTTTCTCGTCTTCCATTCCCCCCTTCGTACGGCAATCCGGATGGAGAATCGAAGGCGAGGAAGAGGAACCAATCTTCTGGCTTCCTGGGTTTCTCACTCACTCGCCCTCTCTCTCTCTCTCTCTCTCTCTCTCTCTCTCTCTCTCTCTCTCTCTCTCTCTCTCTCTCTCAAGCCGAGTCACTACTCTGGGTGCAGAACCAGCCTCCATAGCGGCCATCATCGGATTCTAGAGGCTTATTTCACCAGAGGATGCCCAAGCCACCATGGATTCATCTTCTTCACACCTGAGACAAAACCCAACGAAAATGAGGGGTACGGAAAGCAAAAGGCACTGGCGGAGAAGGTAACAAGAGATGGGTGTTGACTGTAGGTCAGGCAGTGGGAGGTCGCTGTCTGATTGGAGGAGATGTCAAATAGGTGTGGGGGTGAATATATGGTGGTGGGGCGGAGGGCGAGGGGAGGAGTAGGGCCAAAAGACGGTGATCCCCCCTCCCCCACCCCAAAAAAAAAAAAGATCCAAGATGGGAAGCAGTGGGTGGTAAGAGACAAGGAGGACGAGGGGGGAGAGAGAAGAGCAAAGAAGGGTTGTAGCGGGCGGGCGGCGATGGGGTAGGTTAGGATAAACCCTAAGATAACTCTCTATTGTAGAGAGAGAAGCTCTTCTTTACAGTGCTCTTAGTATGAGGAAAACTAAAAACATTAGATTCTTTTTCAATCGTGTGCATCGGTTTTAACAATACCTGTAATCGTGACTTCAACCAGAAGAAGTTTTTTAGAATTAAAAATTTAAAAAAAAATCCTGCTAAGATTGACGAGGCCGTTTGGCCCCCTATTTATCAACTTATTGATTTCTCATTTTTGCATTCTGGGTGTTTGGGAGCAACACCCAGAAACTACTTCTCCAAAAATCGTTTTTCCATTTTTCCATTTAGAAGCTAGAAATCAAAAATAGGTTTGGAGGTGTTTTTTGATTTCTACTTCTCATTTTCCCTTCCAAAACACATTCTGCACATTTCTTCCAAACACTCCTCCCATATCCAAAACTCATTCTGACCAAAAGCCAAAAAACCAAAAAGTCAAAAATCAAAAGCTAAAAAGTAGGCTCCCAAACACCCAGATATCATTAGAAAAATTAAATGGAAGAGCCAATTAAACTATCCACAGAGCATCTTGTTTGGTAGGAAAATTTGACGACAAAGATCTAATTACAAATTCTGCATCAAGCTATATATATAATAAATATTAGCTTATGCGAAAGGCGTATTTTGGTTTTGTTTGTGCCTTTTGGCCCCTAATTGTCTTCAGTCAGGCTTAATCAGGATAAGATACTTTTCACTTGACAATTAAAGGAGTAATACATATTATTTAAATCTCATTGAGAACATCAGCCAAGCAAAAGCCATACTCGATCTTGATTCTTGATGTCATCGACAAGGTTTAAAAATCAAATGGTTTAATTATCGAACTATTCCCTAAAAAGCCACATGAAAGGCTCAGCAGGACCCTTATTACCTTCTCTTCATAGGTCGAAACTTAGAAGAGATTAGAAAAGAACAAAAAGAGATTGTGACCACTTGCACAAGGCGTTCTAGTGTGCACTAGTTGGCCCGAGACACTCCTGCATTAGCCCAAAAAAAAAAACCAGGAGAGTTGGTAGTGCTTTTATGTTTCCTCTGCAATGAAAATTTGGGGTTTGTTGAAAAGCAGTTTTTCTTTTCATTTCCCTCCCTCCCTATCTGTATCGAAACAGATTTTAAGGCCACATTGGTAAAAGACCAAACATTACAGGGTTTGGGCTTTACATACAGAACTAGAGAACCGGGCGGGCAACACAAATTTCTACTTTCTTGTTTCAGGCCCATATCTCTAGCCTGGCCAACTGCTTTGTACTCTTGTAAATGGAGATGAAGCATTGGGTCCAAGCTGAGTGAGAAGTATTTCATTGTCATTATTTAAAATTAAAAATAAAAACTTCTTTTTCTATTCATTTAGCTTTTTTTTGGTGTTAGTTTCTTTTTAAAACTCTCTCTTCTATTTTTATTTTTTGATTTTGTCACTTCATCTAAAAGAGAGGAACATCGAATAAAAAAACATTATTCCAACTCGAAAACAATTGAAAAAGACAAACTAAGCAAAAGATATGTATATTCTGACTCATTTTTGCCTTTCGTTTTGTCTTTGGATACATTTTTTTCATTTTTTCGGTCTGCTTTGAAAATGAATTAAAAAAAAAATTCGACCCAAACTTAATAAGAGTTCAAGTAAACAAAAATATGCCAAAATAATTTAGTTAAGTCAAATTCAAACCTTTAAGTCGTTAACATCGGCTTGACTCACATGTTTTTTTTTTTTTTTTTGGGTTTTTTATTGAGTTTCAGTCCAATTTTTCAATTTTCTAATTCCTCTCGTTGAGATGAATTAATAATTCACAAAAGTTTGACGTAAACAAACAAACACGAAAAAAGTTTGACTAAAGACAGCCCAAAAAGTCAGGAAGAAGAACGACACTTAAGTGTAAAAGTCGAGCATTCATCCGAAAAATATCACGTTCTTTACAATAAGACGGAAAACATTTTACATTTTTTTTTTTTTGGCCCTTTCAATTCCATGTCAATGTAGGCCTAACCATTGTGTCATTTGGTTTTTAACCAATAAATATGGGCCTTTGTACAATCCAGTCGTCAGGGCACCCAATAAACATGGAATCAAATTTGATTTTTTATCATAGAGGAAAACATTAGGGCACTTTCCTTGAGTTAATGGTTGACTAATACAGTACATACAACGGGCCCCACCCCACCCTACCCTCTCCCCCATTTGCTTTTTTGTTTTTTCTTTTTTGGTTTTTTAGACCCTCTCCCCTCCGGCCTTTTTTTTTTGTTTTTTTTTTTTTGCTTCTAATTTTACTAATTTCATTTACTATTTTAACTTTATTTATTTAATTACTCATTTAATTTGGTTTATTCAAATTACATTTGCAAGTAAATTATTTTCTTAAATTTACATTTAAATTTGACTTTATATTTAGAAACTTTATATTATTTTATTTAGTTAATTAATTAATTTGTCTTAAAAATGAATAATTTAAAAGAAAAATTCTAAAAGTGAATAATATTACAATCACACTTAAAAGTAAATAATATTACAATCACACTTATATTATTTTATTTAGTTAATTAATTAATTTGTATCACATGAGTGTATCACATGTGTGTATCACATGAGTGTATGACATGGGTGTGTGACTTGAGTGTATGACATGGATGAACTGCCGTTGGGAAAGTATTAATTTTTTTTTTTTGGTTTGTTTGAAAGTAATAAAATGTAAAAAAAAAAAAATTAGAAAGATTTTTGAAAAGAAAAATAGAAGTGAAAAGAAAGAACAGTTTAATACAGTAAAGTTAAAATAAAGAGTCTGATTCTGTGAGTTTTAGAAAAAGTGACTTGCTAAAGTATAAAAGGTGTTTTTGAGGTTAAATTTGGTCCAAAATTTGCCGAGGCTGATAAGGATGCTCTTAGTTGTGCTAGTAGATTGTGCTGACAACAAAAGCAGATTCGCATGCCTTCTTTGACTTCTGGGCCACTAATTTCTTCTCAAATATGCTGCTGAAAAAGACCCACATGGTCTTGTAATAAAAGAAATAATGTAATAAAGAAATAAATTAATATTAATAATAAAACTATAGTAATTAAAGGAAGAGAGTAGGGGTAAAATTGTAATTACGTATGTGACAGGGGTGGGTCCGGGGGGCAATTACTTGCAAATGTAATTTGAATAAATCAAATTAAATGAGTAATTAAATAAATAAATTTAATGGTAAATGAAATTATTAAAATTTGAACCAAAAAAAGAAAAAAGAAAAAAAAATTTGGCCCGAGAGGGGGGTGCGGGTGTCGGGGGGGACAGGGGGGGACGCAAAGCCATTTGCGTTGAGAATAAGGAATTAAGGATAGTCCTACTAATAAGATGCTCTCTTCACGAGGATAAGTTCTTGATTTCGAGTCTCATCGTAGGATGCCATTCTCTCCATAGCTCGTTTAATTATGATAAAAAAAGGATTCTATTAAACATGCTCTTTACGGTCTCGATTGAATGTGGAATTAGTAGGGGTATTAATTATGGAGCATGAGTTTACATTGATGTGACATTTACAAAAGGGAATTAAATAATACTTGGTTTTAAAAATTTTGGTATTAAAGGGGATAAAAGAGTAAGTGGTTTGTTCGTAGTTGAAATGTGGGGTAAGAATAAGTAAGAGGATTCGAGGTGGATTGGCCGGGATTAAAGAGGAGTTATCCGCGCGCCCGAAATAAATGGGAGGGGGATTACATAGTCCGGGTTACAACTTGGCTCCCTAACCTAGTCATCTGCGTAGACCCAAGATTAAATAGTCCAAAATTTCTTATCCAGCTGCTCAATCTGGCATCCAAACAAGTTAGAGGTTAAACCAAAAGATCGTGGTAATATATAAAGGTGTCCTGATAAAAAAAAAATTTCTAAGGAATATGATTCGGAATTTGAACTGACTAATTTTGCTACCTTTCGGCGAAGTAAATCGACTTACTATTTATTTATTTCACCCATAAAAATTAATATTTGATTCGTAACTTTAAGAACCAAAGGAGCATGTTATTATACATTCGTCCTCAATTTGATCTTAATGCTTTTTCATAAAATATGCAAAGTAATAAGACAAAGAATCCAGCTTCGTTGCCGCTGGGTTTGCTTCTCGAGACTCTTTCTTAGGAGTATAATTTCCTTCAAGAAACGAAAAAAGCTGTACAATATGCGATGGTCACACTGTCAGGTGTCAACTGTAAAAGACTAAAACCACGACTGTTGAATAAAATTGTCGGTCGGATTAGTTTGGTTGGTGAGTTTGCTTCCCAAATACTATTTGTTAGAATCGTTATTCCACATTATTTGGGTATGGAACGAGAGATTGTTTAATAATATTTCGGACTTCTCTACTCATTGTCAATTGATTTTGAGTTAAATATAAACTTTCTAGATGGTATTAGAGCGGGCCTATTCCATATCAAAATTTAAAAGAGAAACCCAACGATGACTAACCCAGAAAGACTGCATGATGATAGGATCCAAGAAGTGGTCACTCGTGAAAAACTTAAATGTGGCTGCATGTGAGGGCAGCGGATCCTCAATCTTATTTTCCATGTCCCACTCCTTTGTCTCACCCTCACACAAATGTCACGTGGCTCGCTTCTCTCTCCCTTCCAATTCTCACTAACACCGTTATGTGCTAATTTTACATTGCTGTTGTTGTTGCCTATTTTTTGGATGCTAATGCTGGTGCTATATATTGTTATGTGCTAATTTTACATTGCTGTTGTTGTTGCCTATTTTTTGGATGCTAATGCTGGTGCTATATATTGATATTGTGAATTGGTTTTGAATTGGACATATAATTTATTAGCGGATGGACAATTTGTAGTTTTTTGATATCTCAACGTACCTGAATTTACATATGCACACTTCGAATAATTTCAAAACAACAATGTTATGGGTATACCTAACTTGCACCCCACATGCACACAAAGGTGATATGATAGACGAGGAGAAACCCATCTTTTCAGGTTGGTCACACATTGGGCTTCTGCTTTTCTGTCATATCACCTTAATGTGCATGTAGAGTGCAAGTTAAGTATATCCATAGCGTTTTTGAATTTCAAAATAACCAATTTTACTTTCGACTAACACAAAACTAGAAATGCATCGAGTAGTGCAACCCTATCCTTTTCAAAAAGAGATTTCTGTTTGGTTGAGAGTTCTGAGAAGAATATTTTGAGAAATATTTTTAAGATAGTGTTTGGATGAGTTTTTGGAAAAAGTAATAATTAGAGAGATGTGTAATAATTGGAGAGAGATAGAGAGAGAAATGAGAATTAATGATTGGAGAAAGGGGTATGAGTAGAGAGAGAAATGTGATTAATGATTGGTAGATGAGAGATGGGGAAAGAATCTTTTTAGAAAAGTTTTTGGAAATGTGAAGTGAACACAGTGTAAAAATTGTCAATTTTTTCAGGACCACCGCCATATCCCAATAGTCTCCAATAGGCCCGTCAACGGATCGGATTTGATCCGGATCCGATCCGAAAAATCCGGATCTGGATCCGATATTTCAGATCCGATAATCCGATAATCCGGAACCGAAAATTCTAATAAAATCCGGATCGGATCCGGATCAAGTCTGACCCGTAAGCAAGCAAGCTAGCTGGAAAGGACAAAAAATTAAATTACCGGATCGGATTCGGATTTTCGGATCGGATATCCGGAATTCGGATCCGGATCCGGATTAACGTTTTCGGATTTGTGGATATCGGATTCGGATACTCTCGGATCCGGATCGGATCCGACCCATTGACAGGCCTAGTCTCCAATGTCCTCGATTGTGCCCCATCCCCACCACCCACCCACAACATGTCAACGCAATCAAATGAGATACAGCTGAAAAATGGCCATTGGTGATCATAGTTTCTAATAGCATCCTTAGACTGTAATGACCATGATTTTAGGAAATAAATTTATTTAAATAATTATACCAGTTAGTAAATTTTATTGTGACATGTGTTTAATTACACATGTATATGGATACATGTATATTTTTATATTGATTTGATTTTATTTCCTAATTAGTTTCCATATATTTTAAATTCCTAAACTAGAGTAGGAAAAAAAAAAGGGGGGGAAACAAATCTATAAAAGAATTAGGAGAGTGTTTTTCCATAAAGTTGTCAAGGACTGCCGTGAATGATTTTGTTGATGGTGTAATTGATATAGGAATCAATTTATTTTGTTCCTATTTACCTCCCTAGTAAATCTTTCAGATTCCCTCCTTTCTTTCCAATTTTCTTTTTCTTTCCTAATCCTTGTCCTTTGGTCTAAATCATTCATTTTTCCTCTTTTCCATCCTTTCCTCCTATATCTACAATTCACGGCAGAATGAAATTCTCTTTTCCATTTGTCTAACTCTCGGCTTAAGCTCCCTCGCCGATTCTCGGTTCGTTCTCCTCTCGACATTTTTCTTTTATCTAGTTGTTTAATTTTTATAACTCTCTCATGAATAATACTTCTCCTCCAACAGATTCATATCTCGAGAACTCAACCGTTCAATAGCATTAAATCCTATCACGTTCGTAGTGCGCTTTAACTTCGGAGGAAAGGTAGGATATCGAAACTTACTTTTTACTTAAGTATACTATTTTTTTTTTGTGCTTTCGTGTATCTACATATATCTAAATATAGTGATGATATGAATATGTTGCGAGATTATTTGTTGCAGTTTTGTTTCCAACCGATAAGATTTTGTAAGTCTAAAACGGAACCAAAGGGACGAAAACCATTTTCTTGTGCGCTGTTCTATTCTGTTGATTTTCGGGTATTTTTGTTTGGATTTAGAGAAAACGTAAATCTTCGAAGTTGTAGATCTCGAAAAGTTAAGCAATTTCCATATAGAACTCGTTTCACTCCGAGGTTCGTAGAATTAACTGTGATTTTTCGAAGTTGGCTGAACTAAACAGTTTCGGGACAGATTCACTGTCTAGCTTAAAACGCTATTTCCCTTCGTTTAGGTCTGGATTTAGACTTCGATCAAAACAGTGAACTTTTATAAAATTTGATAAAATATCTTACTGTAAAATTTCGTGATTTTTGGAAACCGTTTACTATTTTTAGTGGCTGGATTTATAACTGACACGTATGGCTCGAGATAGTAGACTTTCATTAAATTTTCATTTCATGCTATAATTGGATGCATGTGTTTTGCTTACTGGTGTTTTGTTAAACCATTAAATTTGGGTAAATAATTATTGTGGTTAAATTAACAAACTAAAAGATTAGTGTTCACTTATCGGGTTTGGGGAAAAGGGATGAGTCCGGTATGGGTCGTGAGCCATGCGCAGCTATACTTTTAGGTAGCTTTGCTGTGTGATCGGGCGCCGGAAGTATACTGTGGGTGGGAATCGATGCCGGATATAGATTGATCAATGGGTGATCAATCGTGAGCCGTGCGCAGTATACCCCGAGGTGGCTTTGCTGTGTGATCGAGCACCTGAGTATACTGTGGGCGGAAGCCGCTGATGAAAATTATTTTATTCGAAGTGGGAACGAAATTTGTGAACCTTGAGTTGATGACGGAGTATTAAATCTACTGAACTTATATTGTTGAGAAATGTTGCTCTATGTCTTAAATTGATGTCCCATGTGTTTTAACTGCTGCATGAGTATATTTTTGTAAAGGGGTAGTTTTGGTGTCCTATTGAGTGTAATTTTACCACTCACGGTGCTACTTTTGTGGCCCCTGGCGTCCCCAACGCCAGGTACAGAAGGTGAAGAGGAACCGCTTGCTGAGTTTGAGGGAATGGAGCAGCAAGAAAGTTACGAAGTTCCGGAGCCGTGGTTGTACCAGTAGATCCCTAGCTAGATGGCTCTGATTTTTCCTTTCAGTGAATTTGTTTTAAAATAAATGTTTAAGTTTTCCAGACAATGTTAAAGTTCTTTTTATTTTGGGTTGTAATAAGAAAGCTAACTTTTAGCTTTCCGTTAAATTTTTTTATTAAGTATTCTTTGAAATTTTAATGGAGTTGGTATTCTATTTAAATAAAGTTTGAAATTTATTTATTAACGTACCCAATTTTCGGGGCGTTACATAGACCATCCACAACAAGGCTCCACAAATTTTGAGCCAAAAAAATTACTGAACAGTGTTTTATTTACTCACGTCTCTTTCAACACTCCAACAATACTACTTATATTACCTCTCTACTATTAAAATACTATTTTTTACTTTTCAAAATAATATAATATATAACCCATATATACATACACCCCCATATATACATACTGCCATATACATACACAGCCATAACCCAGATCTCGAGCAAACCCATTTCTCGCCGTTGAACCCATATCTCGTCGTCGCCGTCAAACGAACCCCCAAACCCCCAGATCTCGTCGGCCACCCATAACCCAGATCTCGAACGAAACCTAGATACTACCGTCGCCGTCGAACGAAGCCCGGTGTGCCATCGCCGTCGAACGAACCCCCAAACCGCCAGACCCAGACCTCCAGAACTCGCCGTCACCAGATGTCGTCGAAACCCATCCGGCCGACCCAGACCTCCATCGTGGAGAGAGAGGGGGTGAGGGGAAAATGATTAAAAAATAAATTGGGAGTGAACAGTGACTGAACAAATATGGGGTGATTTAGGGAGGCACTGTTCACGTTTGTATTTTGTTCCCCCGTTTGAGTCGTCTGTTGGAGGCCATTGTTGCTCCTGATCTCGGTAAAATAGGGAGAGGAGTTGTTTTGGGTCGGCTGTTGTGCTTGCCCTTATGTGGATGAACAAATTAAATTTTTAACAAAAATAGAGAGTCAAAACCCAAAATAAAACCAAAATAAGGCTCACCAAATGATTGATCACTGTTCATACACTATTCATGCACTGCTCACTTTTTTTTTTTATTACTTTTGGGGAGTATGAGTAAAAAGAAAGAATAGTTTAATATAATAAAGTAAGAATAGAGTATCTGATTTTGTGAGTTTCTGGAAAAAGTGACTTGCTAAATTTGTAAAAGTTGTTTTTGAAGTTAAATTTAGTATTTTTTTTTTGTGCCCCTGATAAGGATGCCCTAATCACGTTGAAGATATCATGTGAGTTGTTATTAATGCATTGGTAGATGAACAAATTACGGAATCAATTTCCATAAGGAATGATAACGGGACGGGACGGATTTTGCCGTTCCTGACCCAACCCGAAAGAAATCAATTCCCCCTCCATTCATTTTTAAGTGTGTAGCTTCCTAATTCCAACTTATTAAAAAAAAATCATTATTATACATTTCATTTTTTGCGAAAACTGCTTGGATCAAGCCCTTCCCGCTATTTTTTTTTTAAGATTTCCCTCGTGAACTCTTTAAAACACCTTCTGAACACATTGGACGGCTCGGATCTTCCAAAAATAATTTGCAACACAAAAAAAATCAATTTTTTCTTATTTTCGAGAGGTTTGTACTAGAAGTTTTTCGTATATATATATATATATACAGAACATATCTTGTGATGGCTCCCTCACAAAAAAAGTGCGGGAAAACAGTTGTGGGCCATTGGATCCTATGCCCGTCACGCGATCCAACGGCTAGCAACTGTTTTCCTGCACTTTTTTTTTGTGAGGGAGTCCTCATAGGAAACTTCTTGTATATATATATATATATATATCCCCTTCCAACAAGGGATCCCTCATTTTACATAAAATGCAGACCTAGCCATTTTTTCACTTTCCGAACTGAATTTCGACGATCTGAACCGTTAGATGTGTTTAAAATGTATTTTTAGGATCCACCTATAGTGTTTTTAACAAAAACTGATCGGATAAAGCCCTTCCGGGTATTTTTTTTTTTTTTGATGAATCCTCGCGGTGGACCTTAAAAACACATTTTAAACACATCTAACGGTTCGAATAGTAGAAATTTGGTCGGGAAGCATGAGGTCATCACTTTGGTCCTCATATAAGGGTCCTTATTAGAAATTTGGTCGACCTGCTTCTAGTCCGGACTCCGGACTTGCGGACTCCTATGATCCGAGCATTTTTTTTTATGATCCAAACCGTTGAGTTTTGCCAAAAACTTCTTGGATTAAGCCATTCCCGGTATTTTTTTTAAGATTTCCCGCGCGAACCCTTGAAAACACCTTTTGAACACATTGGACGGTTCGGATTTACCAAAAACAATTTTTTAAGTGAAAAAATTACAATTTTTCTTAAATTCGGGAGGTCATTATTAGAATTTTTTTTTATGTATATATTAATAAAAGATAGGTAAAATGGGTTGTATAGTTAGAGTGTTGATAGATAGAGTAGTTATATGCACCGTGCATTAAGTTTTTTTTAGAGGAGTTGTTGTTTTTGCTCTTATAACGAGGAACAATATTAGGAATCAAATCATCATTACTGTCTCTGTTTTCTTGAACATAAACAAGATCATGATTGTCACTAAAAAGTTCTTCTAATTCATCAAATGCAAGACAAGTGACAAAAAGTGAATGAATAAGATAAAGCTGGAAATGTTTCAGCTCGTGACATCTCAGACGTCGAGGCACTGTTCAGTGATTGAGCTTGCTCCCTTGGAGCTCCTATATTCATCATGTGGGGAGTTCGACGTGGACCCGGGGAGGTGTTGTGCACTCCCATGCCATGCACCGTATTGTGTACTTTTTGACCGTCCAATCATGTTTCTGACGGCTCAGATGTGTTTGGAAATTTTAATTTAATTTAAATTTATTTTAGTCGGTAAAAATCAAAACACATTTGAGCCGTTCAAAACACGATCTGATGATTGAGGAACGCACAACACTGTGCGCGGCACAAGAGTGCACAACACCTCCCCGGTTCTGTTCGTCGACGGTCACCATCCTCACCCAATGCCCCTTGGCTCTTAGAGCTAGGCTAGTCTAGGATTTGCAATGTACCGAAAAAAATTAAAAAAAGAAAGAGGTCATGGTAAGTACTTCCTCCGTCCCAATTTAAATGCTCCCTACGGTTATGCGTGTTTTTTTAAAACCCTTATAGTTTTCATTCTATAATGTATTTTATATGCAATATGGATCTTATTTGATAGATCTCAATTAGTTCTATTAGACAAAATTTTTAAAAACTTTGAAAACCTTACAAATAAAAAGATATAGACGTTTGAAAATGACACAGATATACGTAGGGAGCATTTAAAATGGGACAGAGGGAGTAAGTTCAAAGAACATTAGACGAAATTGACGTATTTTGGCCAAAAAAAAAAAAAAAAACAGCAACAACTTCTCCACCACGGAGTTATGTATGCAATGTTCATTCTGACGAAGTCATTTTGACAATAACAAGGTGCTGCCTGATTTGACTAAATTGAAAAAACTGGTTTTTAGTTTTTTCATTTTGTCCTTATTCAATTTTTTTTGCATTTGTTAGTTTTACGTCAAGATTTTGTAATTTTTGAATTTATCTCGTCGAGACAAGCCAAGAAATTACAAAAAATCGACCGAAAACTAATAAATGCAAAAAAAAATTGAATAAGAACAAAACGAAAAAAATCAAAAAATCAATTTTTTTAAATTAGCCAAATTAGGCAGGTGATTATAATAAACACATTACCGGCTAATAGGTGGACTAGTACGGCCAATTTTAATAAACCTTTTATATTACTCCCTCCGTCCCTTTTTAAATGTGTTGCTTCGTAAATCCAACTTATTAAAGAAACGTCATCATTACACCTCTCACATCAATTTTTTCCTCCACTTTACACTGTTCACATAACCTTTTACCTCTACTTTCCAAAATTATCCTCCACTTTTACCCATTAACTCTTTACCCACTAATTTTTCAAAAGGGCAAAATGATAATTGTACAAACTTTTACCCATTAACTTTTCAAACCACACACTTATTTAGGGACAGCCCAAAATGGAAAGTTAAACACTTAAAAAGGGACGGAGGGAGTATTTTTTTTTGAATAAGGACAACGAAAAAAACCAAAAAATCAATTTTTTGAATTTAGACAAATCAAGGGTCGTGACGCCGTAGCGAGGAGATGTTGATACATACTTGAATCGGAGACAACGTACATACAGGTCGGAATTCATCCGAGACCGGTATTGAGACCG
>JADGMU010000338.1:0-32080 GCA_016920895.1 Vaccinium myrtillus | reverse complement strand
ATTTTCAAATTGTGCTTTATAATATTGGCAAACAAGGCGCTCTTTGGAATTGCGCTATTATAATAACGATCTAATAAGTGCATTTTGGACTATTTCATTTCCATTTTGGGACCAATTTATGGTGTATATAAACAATCACTACAAAAAAAAAATGAATTTTACTAATAACACTGTGACAACAACGTGTCACTAATTACCTGATTAGTGACAACTCACTAAAAAGTTGTCACTGAATACTTTTAGCCACACTTTTAGTACTCCACGTAACAACCTAGTGACAAATTGTTGTCACTAAAGATCAACTTTTTTTTGTAGTGGACCCTTTGGTTTCAATATCAGACACACCTTCGAAATACCGAAATACACCAAGCTAAACACCCTACTAGAGGGATACGCCGCCGAAATACTTCGAAGCGCACTAGCTTCCAACCAATATTTTGACCAGAGGTTTGACAGCCGTATGGTGATCAACTAGGGTTTTGACTTTGATCCTTGAAGGATTTGACAGCCGTATGGTGATCAACTAGGGTTTTGACTTTGATCCTTGAAGGATACTGCTTCAAAATCTCATCTCACATTTTTATTTCTCATCATCAGAAAATTTAAAGATGCACAAGGATTTCCAAATTGGGATGTCTTCATTTGGTAAAAAACACAAATAAAATATGACACTAATAGTCGATTTTAATTTCTTAACATGAAAACCCAACTAAATAATACTCCCTCCGTCCATTTTTAAGTGTGTTGCTTCGTAAATCTAACTTATTAAACAAAAATCATCAGTACTCATTTCCCATCAATTTTTACCTCTACTTTACACATTTCACACCAATTTTTACCTCCACTTTTACTCATTAACTTTTCAAAACGCACACTTATTAAGTGACAGCCCAAAATGAAATACTCAAATATTAGAAAGGGAAGGAGGGAGTATGGTACAACTTAAGGGGACACCTTGATTTTTGTTTTGTCCCAGTCAATTATATATCCACCACCTATTCTAAAATTTGATTCGAGTAGCTACAGAAGTCACTCTCTCCATCCCCCAAATAAAATTAGAGTATTCTATAATAATTGTGTGCTCTTAAAAGTCAATGGTTAAAAGTTTGTACAATTATTAATTTGCCATTTTAAAAAGTTAATGGATACAAGTGGAAGATAATTTTAGAAAGTAGAGGTAAAAATTGACGTGAGAGGTGTAAAGTGGATGATGTGAAAGGTGTAATGATAATCGCTATGTTTGGTTGAGAGTTTTGAGAAGAATATTTGAAGAAATATTTTTGGGATAGTGTTTGGATGAGTTTTTGGAAAAAGTAATAATTAGAGAGATGTGTAATAATTGGAGAGAGATAGAGAGAGAAATGAGAATAATGATTGGATAAAGAAGTATGAGTAGAGAGAAATATGATCAATGATTAAAGAGATGAGAGATGTGGAAAGAATCTTTTTGAATTTTTTTTTTGAAAATGTGAAGTGAACAAAGTGTATATGTTTCCTTAATAGGTTAGATTAACGAAGTAACACATTTAAAAAATGACAAAGGGAGTATATAGTATTAGTATTAGAGATGGAATTTTCTTTGCTTGTCCTTTGAAGGATGAAATTTTCTCTTTATCCATCAGGGTGTACAAGAGTGTAAAGAGATTTATGAGCATTCACTTGTTGATGGAAACCCCCCCGAAGGCTGGTTTTGTTTTTTCAAGAGTGAAGTGCCTTTCTCAGTCTAAGGGATCTCTGTGGCGGAAATTGACCTAGTTTTGGCCCTCGTCTATATGTGGTCGTGGTGTCCTTGATGTAGAAATCAGAATTTAGCTTTCTATGACACAGTGTATCCATTTGATTACATATGTTGTATTTTTGTTTCAGTTAAAAGTAGTTTGTTAGGCTTTCCAATGCACAATTTTAATGGTTTTGGATTGAATTGGATTCAAATAATTCAGTGTAACATTGTCTGCCTGTTCTTCTGACGTGTAACTTTTCTAGTGAATATGGGGAGCAAATCAAGAATTTTTTGAAAAATAACCCCTAACCTTTTACCACAATCACATGTACACTTGACCTTCACGAAATGTCACATAAATACCTATACTATTTTAATCCTCCCTTAGTCCCAAAATTTTAGTTCATCTTTCCTATTTTGGATGTCCCCAGTTATTATCTACTTTGACTAGTTAAGGAGAAAAAAAAAAAATACTCCACTCATTTCCTTTTTGGTCCTTTATCCCATATTCAAATTCAAACAAAAAAAGTGGTGGGAAAATGAATTAGAGCATAGAAGCTAATCATTGTATTTCAAGAAAAGAGGATTACTTTGGAAACTCAAATGTTTTGACATGTAATGATTATCTCCCCTTATGGCTCCATTAGATGTGGAGTTCAGATAGTAGGGGTATTATTTATGGAGTGTGGACCTACATTGATGCGATATTTATGAAGGGTGGATAAAATAATACTTTGTTCGGAAGATTTTGGTAATAAAGGAGAATAAAATAGTACTTGGTTTGTTTTTGAGTTGAAATAGGCAGATAAAAGATAAAAGATAAATAAAAGAGTCTGGGGTGGATTGGCGTAGTAGAAAGGTCTCATTCGAGGGTATTAGTTAATAACTCATCCCCCTTCTTTCAAATGTACCCTAACTAAGGATGAGGAGTGGGTTTGAGATAGGTCATCCAAGTCCAAAAATAATACCCTTCCTTCATTCAAACGAGGCCTCAAGATGTTGGATTATCTAAGAGGGTCCAAAATTTTGGAACGAAAGGATTAACACATCAATTTCCTCTATCACCCTCTGTCAACAAACGGAATTGTTGACATGGATTACATATGGCTTTATTAGTGTTAGGTGGATACATACATGCATGTGGGAGGCTCTCTCTCTCTCTCTAAGCTGATTTATCTCTCAATATATCTCTGTAAGTCTCAAAACCCCTTTCTATTCATGCAGAATTTGCCCAAATTCAGATCTTTAATGTTTGATCCACCCAAAATAATAATTCCTCTGTCCGTGTTTGTTGGTCATTTTTCATTGTTTGTGCCATTTTTCAAACATGTATATCTTCCAATTTATAGTAATGTTTTTTTTATGAATTTTTAAAACTTTGAATAATGAACTAATTGAATTTTATCAAACAAAATCTATATTGCTAATTTTTTAATCCGTATTAAACGATATAATCAATTGAGAAGTGGTACAAACTTCCAAAAAGGACTAAAAAAAAAAACAGACGGAGTACCTCCGTAATCGGCCAAGAAGACCATGACTAGACCGAGGATGAAGCGAGGGGCTAGGGCCACTTGTTGAGGAAAGTTGAGGAGGCTACGAAGATAAAGGGTGGTAAAGGTTGAGGAATTACCTGTTGGGTATAGAGAAAGAGGGGGTGAGGGAAAGGATTGATTAGAGAGAAACCCATGAGTAGGGATGGCAATGGGGACGGGTCGAAGCTGGAGACTACTATCCCCGTCCCCGATCCCTAAACCCATTCCCATCCCCACCCCGATCCCCAATGGGTATTATTTTTTTCCCTCTATTCCCACCTCAAATGGGGAACGGGTATCCAAAGCGGGGGATTCGAGGAAATTCGGATGACAAAAGAACAATTAAAAAAAGTAGAAACTGGAAAAACAAATAGAGGAAGCCACAACAATTGCAAGAGAGCATAAACTCTAAGCTATACTCTAGCTCTAGTATCAGATGAAATCTCAAAGGCATAAAATAACATACGTAGTACTTCACCAAATTCACCAGTTTCCTACCTTATAAACATGCGGCATTCAGCTAGCGCTACTCCAAACTCATCCAGCATATCAAAATTCCGAACTCCATCCCAGATAAGAGCAAACTTCAAGTATCAAATTCCAATCGACAGCCTACTGAATAGAATCAAACACAAATAAGATAGTACCACAATATATCAACACATAAGAGGAGGGGGGAGAGAGAGAGAGAGAGTGTGTGAGAGAGAGAGAGAGAACCTGGTGTGTAGCTGCGGTTCGAGATGGGAAAATGAGAGAAATCGTTTATAAGTTATAACATATACAAACTTTGAAAATCTGTAGTACAACGGAAAGCGGCTTTTTTGTCCAAGTCATATTTTTTGTGTCACCGAAATCATATTTTTTGTATCATATTACATTTTTATCTCTCTCCCTACCAAATCATTCCTCTCCCCCTCTCTCTCTCTCTCTCTCTCTCTCTCTCTCTCTCTCTACCATTTTCCTTCACCGGCTCACCACACTCAAAATTTCAAGCCACATTCTCTCTCTCTCTCTCTCTCCCCCCCCCCCATATTTTGAAAATTCAAATCACATTCTCTCTCACCACCACCTCTCTGAAATTCGAAGGTCCATAAAAACACGGGCAAGTGCGTCAATTGCTCAAGTCGTGCCTTCAGGCACGGGCACCGCATGCACTAGTATATATATATAGATATACTAACAAAACGTACATAAATAAAATCGGGGATTCGAGAACGAATCGAATCAAGTTCGAGGTGGGGATATACCTGTCCCCGCCTCCTACTCGATCCCTGAAATTTTTCAAAAGCAATCTCCATATCCTGCCCAATCCCCAAACAAATCTCTAAAACGCCGTTCCATTTGGAGCGGGGATTGGATCGAATTCGAATGCGTCGGAGGAAATTGCCATCCCTACCCATGAGAGATGGAGAGGGGAAGTGAATTGGGTTGTGGATTGATAGTGAGAATATGTAAGGAAAAAGTGTTTACTTATTTATTATTCCCTCCGTCCCTTTTTAAATGTGTTATTTCGTAAATTCAACTTATTTATTATTCACATCAACTTTTTCCTCCACTTTACACTTTTCACATCAACTTTTACCTCTATTTTCCAAAATTATCCTCCGCTTTTACTCATTAACTATTTACCCACTAACTTTTCAAAAGGGCAAAATGATAATTGTATAAACTTTTACCCATTAACTTTTCAAACCACACACTTATTTAGGGACAACCCAAAATGGAAAGTTAGACAAAAGAAAGGGACGGAGGGAGTATGATTTTGGTGCCTTTAATCCATCCATAAAGGTTGCGTGTACCAAACAAAGTTTTGACACATGATACCCAGTCATCACCCAAAATTTTCTCTTGAACCATAGGCAAATTAGACCCCACACACTCATGGTGTAGGGTGAGCGTCCACACACTTATCTGAGGTTTGGCCTAAAAAGCCAACTTAACATATTTTTTTTGTCTTTATTTGATTTTTTTTTTTGCGTTTGTTAGTTTTGCATCGATTTTTTGAGTATTATTGGTTCATCTCGGCGAGAGGAATCCAAAAGGGTAAAAAAAATTATGACTAGAACTCTCAATTTTTTGAATAAGATCGAAAAAAGTGTAAAAAGCTGACCTTTTAGCTTATTTTTGTCTTTATGAAAAAAAATTATGATTAGATTATAATTTTTTACTTTTTTAATTCCTCTCGCCGAAACGAACTAATAATATACAAAAAGTTGATGCAAAACTAAAAAACACGAAAAAAAATCAAATAAAGACAAAAAAATAAGTCAGCTAACTTTTTAGGTCAAAACACATTTGTGTATTTTTGTTTTACATTTTTGGCTTATTTTTGTCTTTATTAAAAAAATTATGATTAGATCATAATTTTTTACTTTTTTAATTCCTCTCGCCGAAACGGACTAATAATATACAAAAGGGAAAATTATCCAAATGGTCCATGTAGTTTCACCCGAGTCTCGATTTAGTCCCTCTAGTTTCAATTGCACTCCAACGAACCCTGTAGTTTCAATTTTGGTCGAATTGAGTCCCCGGTGTTAACTTCTGTTAGCAAACTTAACGGAAATACCAATTTGAGGGTTTTTTGAGGGTCGAACTCGTCTTTTCACCCACCATTCTTCTTCCCCAATTTGAAACCCTAACCCTAACCCTAAATCAACCTGGTCCATGGCCTTCGACGCCGGATTCCGCCGCAATGCCGACCTGACCTCCCATCTCTCTCTCTCTCTCTCTCTCTCTCTCTCTCTCTCTCTCTCTCTCTCTCTCTCACCGTAGTCCATCTTTGGAAGCCCTAAACCACCATAACCGAAAATCCATCTTATCTTTCACACCCCAATCGGCAAATCCATTCTTATTTCCCCAACCCGAACCACCAATACCCACAAAAAGACCTCCATAATGATTTCTTTCACAAACCGATCCCCATATCTCTCTCTCGTGTACCAAACAAAGTTTTGACACAATACTCCTCTCACCCCAAAACTTTCCAAACCAACCAAACTACCAAAATATTCACCAATTATCCTTTAATGGTGGGTTTTTTTGGTTTGGTTCGGTGAGAGAGTATTTTGGTTTTGGAACCGAGAGGGGAGATAATATATATATATATAGGGATCGGTTTTGAGAGATAAGGCCGAAAAAAAGTGTAAAGGTCTCTTGGTGTGGGTATATTTATCTGTCGAAAAAATTTATGATTAAATCATAATGAGTTTGTTTTTGTGAAAGATGAGATGAATTTTCTTTATGGTGGTTTAGGGCTTATAAAGGTGGACTACGGTGGAGAATCAAAGAGAGAGGAGGTTAGGTCGGCATTGCGGCGGAATCCGGCGCCGGAGGCTATGGACCGGGTCGATTTAGGGTTAGGGTTAGGGTTTCAAATTGGGGAAGAAGAAGGGTGGGTGAAAAGACGAGTTCGACCCTTAAAAAAACCCCAAATTGGGATTTCCGTTAAGTTTGCTAACGGAAGTTAACGTCGGGGACTCAATTCGACCAAAATTGAAACTACAGGGTTCGTTGGAGTGCAATTGAAACTAGAGGGACTAAATCGAGACTCGGGTGAAACTACAGGGACCATTTGGATAATTTTCCCTATACAAAAAGTTGATGCAAAACTAAAAAACACGAAAAAAATCAAATAAAGGCGAAAAAATAAGTCAGCTAACTTTTTAGGCCAAAACACATTTGTGTATTTTTGTTTTACATTTTGGGTGTGGTTTTCGAGTTTCAAACAATCTACGCGTACGCAGATGTGCGTATAGGATGGTGCATTTATACTGTCCAAAAGCATTTTTAACGGTCTGGATTTTATCTACTCTTTGACTAGTAAAAAAGCTATTTGACCGGTCAAAGAATAATCAAGATCTGGACCATTAATTTGTTGAAATGGACGGTGTAGTTGTGTGCGTAGACGCTGCGTATGCGTACGGATAGTGGGGCTGCTCGAGTTTTTGGAAGCAAAAAATGTTGGCATCATTTTACGTTTCACACGACGTCTTCTGTATTGTCTTGTTCCTCTGCGCAGTGCGAAGACATTTGCTGTTACATACATCCACTGTTGAAAGCTTTGAAGCACAACCAGCTAATTCAACTCCAATGCTACTCCACAGACCCCATCATATGATCAAATCCTTCTCCACTTCAACACCAACACCAAACACAACTTCTCTCAACTGGAGATCTCAAATCAAACAATCCCAACTGGTCTCCCAAATCTCCTCCTTTCTCCTGCAGAGACACAACTGGGCCCCACTCCTGCGCACCCTCAACCTCTCCTCCTCCCAACTCACCCCATCCCTCTTCCTCCACATCCTTCGCAAAACCAAAACCAACCCACAAGTCTCTCTCAGCTTCTTCAATTGGGCAAAATCAAGCCTAGGGTTTGAACCTGACCTCAAAACCCTAGTTACCCTATCCGAGATCTTAATCGGGTCCGGCCTTGCCCGACAGGCTAAACCCGTTTTGGATGCTCTGATTAAGGACAACCCACCAACCCGAATTGTTAATTCAGCAGTCAGAACTTGTAGAGGTACAGATTCTCAGTCCCTTGTATTGGGTTCTATTCTTGAATGCTATTGCAAAAAGAGTTTTTTCTTGCAAGCCTTGGAGGTTTATAGAGAAGCCATTAGTCATGGATATGTTCTGTCGATTTGTAGCTGTAATGCTTTACTTAATGCTTTGCAATTAGAGAATGAGATTAGGCTGGCATGGTGTTTTTACGGTAATATGCTTCGAAATGGGATTTTACCGGATACTTACACGTGGTCTACGATTGCTCGGATTCTTTGCAAAGATGGGAAATTTGAAAGAATCATTAGGATTTTAGACATGAGTGTGGATAATAGTGCAATATATAACCTTGTTATTGATTGTTACAGTAAAAAAGGGAACTTTAGAGCTGCATTTGATCTGTTAAATGAGATGTCTATTAAAAAGCTCGATATTGGTTTTAGTACTTATAGCTCAATTCTTGATGGGGCTTGTAAGTATGGGGATACTGAATTGGTAGAAACAACGATGGGTACTATGATTGAGAAGGGATTTCTTCCAAAGGTTCCACTATCAGATTCTGATACCATAATTCAAAAGCTTTCTGACTTGGGTAAGACATATGCGATGGACATGTTTTACAAGGGAGCTTATGATGAGGGGGGTGAGCTACGGTGTTCTTCTTATGGATACTTGCTAAGGGCATTTTCCAAGGAAGGAAGAGTGAAGGAAGCAATTGGGATTTATCGTGAAATGTTAGAAAGGGATATTCAAGTGAATGACAATTGTTGTAATGCATTGGTGAAGGTTCTTTGCAAGGAAGATCCGTCAAAGGAAATCAGTGGATTGTTAAAGGACATAATTGGGAGAGGCTTTAACCCTTGTGCATTGGATTTGTCTACTTTTGTAACCTCTCAATGTTCCAAAGGTAGATGGAGAGAAGTGGAGGAACTTTTGAATGCAATTCTAGAGAAAGGTTTTCTTCCAAATTCTTCATGTTGCTCCTCATTGGTTAAACATTATTGCAGGAGTGGACAGATTGATTCTGCTATTGCCTTGCATAATAAGATGGTGAAACTGAAAGGTATTTTCGATCTAACAGCGTATGATGTACTTCTTGATGGATTAATCAAAGAAAGGAGGGTCGAAGAAGGAGTTGGGGTGTTTGATTACATGAGAGCTCAAAAGTTGCTGAGCAGTGCAAGTTTTTCAACTATCATCAGTGGGCTTTGCCATGAGAAGGAGTTGAGGAGAGCCATGAAAATCCATGATGAAATGATAAAATTGGGGCTGAAACCTGATGTAAAAACATATAAACGTTTGATATCGAGTTTTAAATGATTCGTCAGACAGATGTTTTTGTGCGCCAAATGTTTTCCTTTTGCACACTGAGTAGCCTACCTTAAAAGGGGAGATAGAAATGGTACTTGTTGGTGGATAACAATATATCTAAGCTGGTATATACTTCTGACTTCTAAAGGTTTTATTTTCATCAAAAGTAGTGGCCTGTTGGGACGACGAGGCATGTAATATTACCCCCTACAATGTTTAAAATATCAAATGATTAATTTAGCTTCTGCATATGTGGACCATAGAATTCTTTTGTCATCCACTTGGTCAATTTGTTGATGGGCAAACGGAAACTGTACTTTTTGATGGTTTTGTGGACCATAGACTCGATACCTTCTAATTTGCTTGTAGCCTTGTACATGTAAGTCTTTGTCACTCGATAATGTTGATAAAATATTTCTTTTGTTATTTAATGTCTCTATTTCAATAATGAACACGAACTTTCTATGCAATTCCTTTCTTCTGATTGAGGGTGACCATATATGGAGAAAAGGATACTTGGATTTTGGCTTTATATAATTGTTCCAATCACATGGTATAGATTTGTAATAGCATGTTGCCTCTTAGATAAACTTGAGTTACACATTCATATAAAATAGAGAATTCAGTTACTCATGTATCAATAGACCTCTGATACATGTGTAACTTTTTTTTTTTAAGGAGGTCTATTGATTCGTATGTTCACTCTGAGGTAGACTTGAGTTACACATACATCAGATGTCAGTCATGTTTCTCCAGGATACAAATGTTTTATGGTTCTCCGATTTTGAGCCAGAGAGTGTTTTATGTAGATTTGATTTGGTACCTACACTACAACAAATAAGGCTTTTCCCCGCACTTCCTCCCCCGTGTTTTTTAAAAAACCCCGGAAAAGCCTCTTATTTGAGCGCGGGTCGGAGAAAAAGAGGTGATACCTTTACTTTCCCAAAATTTCCCTTCCCCGCTTATTTCCCCCCATCCCCTGACAGAGAGAGAGAAAACCCTAGCTTTCTACTATTATACATCGTTCTCCCTCTTTGCTCGTTCCCTCTCTACCGCCGACTCCAGATCAAGCCCTAGCTTGCCTCCTGTTCTATTCGTGGGTGACGACCGCCCCTCTGCCTTTTCTCGATACTCGTCTCTCTCTCTCTCTCTCTCTCTCTCTCTCTCTCGGACGGCTTCGTGCTGAAGCTGTGGTTAGGCTACGGCTGAGTAAAGGGGGTGTTGATTTGGGGTTTTCTTAAGGGCTATGAAATTCTCTTCTCTGTCAAGCCTCCGCCAAAACGCCCTTCTTTCTCAAAGATGAGCCCAGTTTATCTTCTGGTTTGGTTTCTTTTAAATCTTTATTTTCGATCTACTCTCTCTGTGTCTCTTGTGGGTTCTTTCATACAGCAAAAGCCTTAGTTTCTGTTTCTCGATCTATGACTGAAAGGCAAGTCAACGTTGATCAGAAGCTCAAGGAAGATGAAGATGATATATATACGCCTGATTGGATTTTTATTTTGTCCAAAACACGTCCCGACAGAGGTCAAGGGTTTGGTATTTTGAGAGCTAGCAGCTGTGTAAAAAACTAATATTCCATTTTATTGTTTGCTCTTTGTAGAATTTGTTCTGTTTTGTTTTCTAATAATGTTGTTCTCTCTTCCCTTGCACTTTAGACTTGGTTAAATTCTAGCTCTCGTTCTAAAACTATGAATACTTGGTCTCTCAGTTTCTATTTGTGACAAGGAGTTTTTTGCTTCTATTCAGTTCTTTCATTCTATTTGTTTCTTTTCTATTTGCAGGTAGTCGAGAGGTAGATAGGTGTAGTTCGTGACTTGGTCCATTTTGGCAGGAAATGTTGATCTCTTTGAGGAGTCTGGAGGAGAAGAAAGGGGGTGGAATTCTTTTGTCCCCTTTTCCCTATTTTACTTGTTGGCATGAGTATGAATAGCTGCTTTTGTTTGTTAGAGCTATGGGTGTACTTTGAACTGTGTCTGGTTAATCTTGTGACAATTTATGTACCAGTATAATATGTTTGTTTCATATTGCGACTTAAGTGGTTTGAACCGATAAATATCAAAAGATTTGGACAAAAACTGAAATGAGAAGTTTTGGTTTTCTACATAATATGGTACTGGTGTTCTCGTTTTGCCTTTTGATGTTCTTTTGGTGATTTATACTTGGATGAGGTTTATAAGTTTATAATTCTGTTACTCTAGCATTGGCTTTCGATGATTATATGCATTGTTACTGTTGGTTTTATTAGTGTTAATTCCAACCAAATATTTTGTTTTTACTTCGATCGGTTGTTTTTAGCCCAACTCAAACTAATGGTACATTTTCACTAAGCTTGATGTTTTGGGGCTTGATCGTAGATACCGACAACATTGAGTGATTAGTTTGATATCTTTTAAAGTACATAATATCTCTTGTTCTTTCATTCTTTAAGTTTACTAGAAGGGTCGAGCATTTGCCCCTTATCACTTTCATATTGTTTTCCCACTTATTACATAAGTGATGCCTTATCTCTTCTTTGAGGCCAAACATGTATTAAGTATGATCCATGTTACTGGATTGGCATTTCCTGTTCTATATCTCGAGATCATGTCTTGAGGTTGTAAGATTTATCTTTCTAATCAGCATTTTTCTCAATTGTATAGAGCCCAAATACATAAATACTTATCATGTGTTTATTGGGTAATATGTTCATTTTCTTCTATTGGGGATGTAATTGTAAGACATTTAGTAGGTTTAATGGAAGGCTAATTATTTGACCCTTTTGTTGTGGAACTTTGTTACGGAAACCTTTCCGGTTCAGCACTTGGGGGTTTTCTTGCTCCATAATTGGGTCAACTCTCTTCATGATAATTTCCAAAGGATTCTTAAAGTATCGCGATGGTTCGGATAAAACTTTTGACAGATTTGTAGTACCATGTGAGCCTAAAATCCCAAGCTGATCATGTAAGTTGTATGTTCATCTTGTCTAAGTGAGTGTAAATTTGTAAGAGTTCCTTTTATGCTTTCCTTTTCCTTTTTCATCTAATAGTATTTTCATCAATTCATGTTGTAAACATTCTATTGCCTTTATCTACCTAACAGTTTTTCTTTTCCAACTTTGGTCTTATGTGCATTTAACTGCATTAAGTTGCTTGTTATAACAGCCTCCAGATGCCTCTAGTGTGCACCGGCAAATGACGATTGATAGTCATCGAGACAATGTGGGAGAGAGAGAGATCTAAAGTCCCAGTCGCAGGAAGCAGCACTATTGTCAACTAAATACATGACCTAATGCTTAGAGCGAACCAAACAAAACAACACGCAATGAGGTAAATTAAAGTATTTATGGATTGCAATCTTTACTCGTTGAACCTATTCCCTAGGTTCTGAAAAGATATGCATGAGTTAGAGTTGTGAATACCTTACAAGTCAATCTTGTATTGATGAAAGATTGCGAATGGGGGGCTTTTGACAGAAAGTATACCTTTTTCTTTGTCACCATAAAAGAAACATGTCTAAAGTTATACCTACTGGTTTTCATGCTGTAACCGTAAAGGGGGTAAATGTAAATGCCATATAAACCATCTCATGTATGTATGTTGATCTTTTTTCGTTAAGTACATTTCACTATTGATAATTTGATATCTGCTCTAAACTTTCTATGGGTCCATACTCTGTTTGCATGTTCTGTGATTTTTTTCAAAGGATTCCCCATTAACCAGCCAGTCTCACATATACAGAAAGTTACCCATTTTATTTGTCCATGCTAGCTCACATATACAGGTATTAGTAACCAAGTCCCTTGTTCACTTGTCTTGATATGGTCTGACTTAAAAGCCAACTGGCTCTCTCTTCAGCAAAGTTAAATTAGAACTTTGTGCTTTCTTTTGAGCAACCTATGTTATTCCCTGATTTGCTGTAGTGGGTAGGCTCTCATTTGTAAGCTTTATGGCTTTGTTAAGGGAAAGGATAATGCATTTGCCTTGTGGTTGAAAAATAAGAAGCACCTATTGCCTGGTTATTAATTCTTGTATCTTAGTAAAGCTTTGAATACTTCAAGTTAGGTTAATTTCACTTTCATTGTATGCATGCACGTCCTCGTGTGTATATATGGCATGCTTAGATAACTTACGTAGTAGATCAGTATTCCCTTGCAAGTGGTGGCTAACTCATGCGGTAGAGCTCTAGGATGCCCAACATTGCATACCGAGATCGAGTCCTATTTCTCCTCCTCCCATGTCAGTATTCCCAATAAAAAAACCAGAGAAAGAAAAAGGCTTTGAAAATTTTCTGTAGTAAAAAAAAAAAAAAAAAGGATAGAAAAAGGCTTTGAAGGACTGTGTTGTGTTTAAAGATTTTGAGACCAGTTTTTGAGAAAGTTCCACTTGCTCTCTCCCAAAAAGGTATTTGAGAAGAGAACCGGTTTTTGAAAATTAATTTTTGAGGGAAAAAACCTCTTAAACGCAAAACAAAGAACAAAGTAGGAGAATTTAAGGACAAAGTGTTAGGGTATTTATTTTGTAGAGTTTTAGATTCTCCTACTTGTGCAGCAAAGTAGCTATGAACCACGCGATAAATTATCGGGTTATTGTATCCTGAAGATGACAAGTCAAGAGATTTTCTACTTTACCATAGGGGGCTTGAATCTCCTTAAAGAGAATGAGATTTCCGTGTCTCCGCTTGCTTAATTTGTCCATTGTAATTTATTTTTAGCATTTATTGTTATGATATCACCAACTACTTGATGATTATGAATAGAATTTGTAAGTGGTCAACATGAATTTACTCTCTGGATTCATCACCCTTTGTCTTTATATATATGCCTCATTCTGAGCCTGGAACCACAGAGCATCGCAAGGCTTTTGAGCACTTTGTTTTTTCTGTCAACTTTTGTAGTGGTACTCTTCTTCTAGAAAAACTTGGTTGCATGTAGGATACCACGTGGGTACCACGTAGTGTCTGGCGTGGTATCTGTACCTAGCGTCCCATCAACCGTCCAATTATTTTAGACTATTTGGATTCATTACCCTTTGGCGTGGTATCTGTACCTGGGGTTTCAAAGAATCTGAAATCCTGTTTAGAAATTGTCAATCTATGCGTTGCTCCATATTCTTTCTGTTTAGTTTAGCAGAATCATATTTTGGGAATTAGAAACACATTGAAACGCTTGTCATTTTTTGGTTAACTACATTTATGCTGTGCACCCTAAAATGACTGAGAATGATTTTGTGAAGGCATGTCATGTTTATCAAAAGAATTGCAATTTTAAGTCACGTCTGCATTTGGATGCACCAATGAGAGTCAGTTTCTTCAGCTTCTTCATGTTTACTAGCTTGGTTTCTGTTCTCGATGTTCTTAGCTGAAACCTTATATGTGTTTCTCTTTTCGGTGTAGAAACTGAAGTTAGAACCAGAAATTAGTGATGAAGAAGAATTTGAGTTCTTGAAAAGTTTCTCTGGGAACAAATGATGCAGAAGAAGGTCAAGGCCAAGGTTCAAGGTATTTCTACTTTCTGATTAGATGGGTTTCCTCTTCAAGTTTCCTCTTCATTTCAGTCAATCCCAAAAAAGAAAAGAAGAGTGCAAAGAGGTTCAAATTGAGCTTTCAAAGTAATTGTTGACAATCCAAGGTATGCAAAAAAAAAAAATAGTTCTTTTGAACTTCTTAACACATGATGTACTCTAAATTTGGTTAACTACATTTATGCCGTGCACCCTAAAATGACTGAGAATGATTTTGTGAAGGCATGTCATGTTTATCAAAAGAATTGCAATTTTAAGTCACGTCTGCATTTGGATGCACCAATGAGAGTCAGTTTCTTCAGCTTCTTCATGTTTACTAGCTTGGTTTCTGTTCTCGATGTTCTTAGCTGAAACCTTATATGTGTTTCTCTTTTCGGTGTAGAAACTGAAGTTAGAACCAGAAATTAGTGATGAAGAAGAATTTGAGTTCTTGAAAAGTTTCTCTGGGAACAAATGATGCAGAAGAAGGTCAAGGCCAAGGTTCAAGGTATTTCTACTTTCTGATTAGATGGGTTTCCTCTTCAAATTTCCTCTTCATTTCAGTCAATCCCAAAAAAGAAAAGAAGAGTGCAAAGAGGTTCAAATTGAGCTTTCAAAGTAATTGTTGACAATCCAAGGTATGCAAAAAAAAAAATTAGTTCTTTTGAACTTCTTAACACATGATGTACTCTAAATTTGGTTGTGATTGATTTCAGGGTTCTCTCCATTGAAGATCCTGGTAGCAACTAGTTGGTACTTGACGTAGTGTTTCATGTTCCTATGTTAGGGTTTGTTGGCTTCATTTTGGAAGAAATAGACATTGTGTAATGATTTTTGAGAAATGTTTATGAGTTGATGTAGTGGAGATTTTTGGAGACATTATGTAATGTGGTTTATGTGTTACTTTATGGTGATATTGAATTATGTTGGAATGTATTTGGCTATTTGTGAACTTATGGTGAATGTATTTTGAGATGTGTTAATGCCATGGATATTGTATTAGATGTAAATTGTTGGCTAAATAGGAGAGAAATTGAGGGGGGGGAACTGGTGGGAAATTTTTTTTCCTGGCGTTTGTTAAACCCTGGAAATGGGGTCAAATTGTAAGATTTCCTGGAGTTAATTACAACCATTCCCAGGGTTTTAAAAACGCTGGAATATTCCTGGCAATTCTTAAACGCAGCAATGGGGTCGCCGGCACCGGATTTTAGCCCGCCGGAAAACCAATTCCGGGGTTTATTAAACGCTGGGAAAAACGCCCAACATTCCCGGGGTTTAATAAACGCCGGGGAAGCATTCCCGACAACGGTATCGGGGACACTTGTTAAAACACCGGGATAAACGCCGGGAATGACTTTAGCCAGCGTTTATGGTACTTTTCCTGGCATTTGAAAACCGCTGGAAATTCCCTGATTTGCTGTAGTACTACTTGAAATTACAGGTACGCATCTGAATGTAGTGTAGGAACTAGCTATTCTCTTCATCACAGACTGGAACTTATGCAGCTGCTCGACCTACCAAATGCAGCTCCACTCGCTTCCCTGATGCTAGAAGATGAATTTTGTTAATGCTAGCAAGCGATGCTAGGTGCAAACAGTTTACTATATGAGAGTAAAGTGCAACTCTGACTGACTAAGGCTATTAAACTCCGCTTACAAATTTTTGCTGCAAGTTTTGTTGGAGGCTGTTGGAAATCCGGTCTTCAAAATGTGTTGATGGCGTCGTCTCTATAGAAAACTCTGGAACAATAAATCACATTCGAGGCACGTCGAAACAACGCTTTCTTAAAGATAGTATTTGCCCCCACCAAATGGTGTGCACCGGGTTAACAGCAAATCCGCTTTCAAGATACAATTAGCCTAGGCAGTAGCGGCTCCCTCTACACCTTCAGGCAGCTCCAACTCTAACCGTCTCCATCTTCAAGGACATCAGTGGCAACGCCAGCCTCCTTTCCGCCTACTCGGCCGCCTGGCGTTTGTTAAACCCGAAATGGGGTCAAATTGTAAGATTTTCTCAAGGCGTTATTAACCATTCCTGTGGTTTTTAAAACGAATATTCCCTGGCAATTCTTAAACGCAAAGCAATGGGGTCGCCACTTATTTTAGCCCCTCTTGAAAACCAATTCCGGGGGTTTATTAAACGACCACGTGAAAAACGCCCAACATTCCCGGGGTTTAATAAACGCCGGGGAAGCATTCCCGAATAACGAGTATGGGGACACTTGTTAAAACACCGGATAAACGCAGGAATGACTTTAGCCTGTTTATGGTACTTTTCCGCATTTGAAAACATGAAATTCCCGATTTCTTTGTAGTACTACCAAATTACAGTACGCATCTAATGTAGTGTAGGAACTAGCTATTCTCTTCATCACAGATGGAACTTATGCATTTACGACCTACCAAATGCGGCTCCACTCGCTTCCAAATGCTAGAAGATGAATTTGGTTAATGCTAGCAAGCGATGCTAGGTGCAAACAGTTTACTATATGAGAGTAAAGTGCAACTATTGACTAAGGCTATTAAACTCCGCTTACAAATTTTTGTTTAAGTTTTGTTGGAGGTCAAAAAATCCGGTCTTCAAAATGTGTTGATGGCGTCGTCTCTATAGAAAACTCTGGAACAATAAATCACATTCGAGGCACGTCGAAACAACGCTTTCTTAAAGATAGTATTTGCCCCCACCAAATGGTGTGCACCGGGTTAACAGCAAATCCGCTTTCAAGATACAACTAAACCGAACTCTAGGTTCTTTCTGACTGTGTTTGCACAAACGAAGACAGACAGAATATCCGCTAAATGAGAATAAGAGAACCAAGAATTGAAATTATATTTTTGCAGAATAATAGAATATCAGTATGCCTAAAATTCTAGGAATAGAGTGTGTGGAGAGAGAGCAATTCGCTATGAAATTTTTGGTTTGTAGAATGACTTTACAAAGGCCCTATTTATAGACTTATAGGCACCCTCTTGTGAAAGGTTGTGTCTTTAATAGACACACGTTAGAAATAGTCATGTCTTTTGAAGACACTAATAAGGAAGAGTGGTCATGTCTTTAAAAAAAAAATTAATAAGGAAAAGTCATGCCTCTTACTAGGCACCATTTCGTGAAAAGTCATGCCTCTACACGACACCATTTCGTGAAAAGTCATGTCTAGTAGACATTAATTTAATTAGGAAAGGTCATGCATCTTGGAGGCACCTCATGTTACACACCACTTTCTAACAATTGCTTCTCTTCCAAATAATCTCATCCTAATGAATGAGTGTTTTAACCATTCAGTATAATCACAACTTATGAAAAGGTATTGCAATCTTTCACATAAACCTCTCTCAATATCTTTTCAAAAAATCCCCAAACCAAAAAACCATTTAATATTTTGAAAATCTCCAACAGAGGCTTGGTACAGAAATTGTGTTGCAACCTGTTCTAACTTCTAACCTTGAAGTATTATTTTTTTCTCGATGGAAGTCACAATTGTTAGTTGTGGAACATTGAAGCATAGTAATTACTAAACCGAATGACAGTGATTCCAAATTGGAACCAAATTCCAATTTGGGCCCGTTTGTTGGATATGGGAGTACATGAGAGGGGATAGGCCGATAGGGGTCACCCGCACTAGCCTATCTGAACTCATCTATATCGAGGTTTGGTGAAACCGTAAAGCCCTGATAACACTTAATCACTTATCTTGACAAGATAAGCAAGACTCCTACATGGGTCTTAACTTATCCCACACCACCTACGCACCTACCATTGTTAACTAATTTGGGCGTAGGATATTACGGTTGTGCTCTCCCAAACTCTTCAAAAGTTCAAATCCTTTTTGTATTCTGTTGGTTAGTAAATGGTTCTTGAATCATAATTTTAATGTTGCATATATAGTTAATGATTGTTTAATGCTATAATCAAGGGCGGAGCCAGGACTATAATTTACCCTGGGCTAACCAAAACTTGTACATAAATATATAAATGTTCAAGAGTATACAGCAGAAAAAGTAAAAAAAAAAAATGTACACTATTGAAGTTGGACTTTACGATGTTTTGGAGTATAGAATTTATCTATTATCGAATGTGAGTTGATTTCTTCAACAAATTCTCTTTCAACAAATAGTCCTCCTGTTTGTTATGAAAATAAGTTTTCACATGTTTTATAGCTAAAAATGCTCTTTCCGTAGTTGTAACATGATGAATGCCGTACCGAACACGGTACCATTTTGATTATTGGGATGGTATGGTACATACCAGCATCAATATGTTACCGGATACCTTTTCTAAATTACTCGTTATATTTTTATTAAAATATAATGGACATATAAACTTGAAAACTTAGCCTTCATTTAGTATAAGGGGAAAATATACTTGCATAACATTATTGAGAGAAAAAATAAAAAGAAACGTAGTAACAAATGAAATAAAACTCAAATATAGTACTATGAAAATACACCCAAGTAGGGTGTGGAGTGTTGTACCCTAGTATAGTAGACTGAAAAGTTAATGCACTGTCTTACCTATCTTCTACTCTCAGTCTCACCTACCCACGTTTCTTCCCCCCAAAACCTCATTTGTTATCTTGAGGAAGACAAAAGGCTTCCGTGCCATCTTGATGGTCGTAGGAGGAGCAGACACATCGCCGGACATCCGTCGGAAAATTGCAAGGATATGAGATCCATGATGGAATTAATCCTCGGTTTGATCGTCCTCTTCTCATCTTTTTGCCTGATTTTTGCAATTTTATCACAGTCCGGTACATCTTGCAGTACTCGCCAGAAATTGCCGGAAGTAGTCAGATGGGTTTTTATTTACTTTTGAATGGGTGTTCATTTAGTATGGGCTGGGCTACACTTGCCAATTGCTATAATGCAGAATGGAGGGAGGAGTGAGGGCCATTTAATACTTTTTTATTGCGCAACCTCGGACAAGGGATTTCAAAATTTTCATTTTACATGATCTCGAAGATTTTGTGCAAGGATGTACAACTTGCCCATTGCTTAGCTAAGAAAGCCTTGACGACTTACATCCATCACCAACTTACAGGAGAACAAGTTCTACAAAGAGCTGTTCTTTATATTCATCATATAGCTCTATTTTAGTGTTGTGTTAATTTGTTTTGTATCAGTCCGGTTATACGCTCCGGGTACGCACACTTGCATATGTGGTGCACGAATGCATCTTAATCGTTCGTTTCAATAAATTGATGGTCCGGATTTTAAACACTCTTTCAAGTTTCAATGGGCTACGGGTAGGCACACTCGCGTACACCACATGCACAAACGCAATTTAACTGTTCATTTCAATAACTCGATGGTCTGGATTTTGAACACTCTTTCACTGGTCCGGTAAAAGAGTATTGAGTATCTGAACTGTCGAAATTTTTTTCGAACGATTAAGATGCATTGTCCATGCATTTGATGTATGCGGGTGTGGGCACTCCTACGATTTTTGTTGTAAACTTACTATTTAAGGGTGTGTTCTTCAACAGATTTTTGAGACATAAAATTTTGCATTTTATGACACTTCAATCTCAACACATAAAATGTAAAAGTGATTTTATGAAATTTTCATAAAATCCTCCTAAAATCTATAGGAAAATCACTACATTTTATCAGTTGGGAAAACAACTCAATTTTATCACCCTTTCATAAAATGTTCATTTTATGAGATTTTCATAAAATGCACCTAAACTCTATAAGAGAACAAGGCCTAATTAACTGAAGTTCTACATTTAAAAAAAAAAAAAAAAATTTAAGTTCTTGTTAAAAAAGAAAAAGAAAAAAGAAGAGTCAACCGTCTCAAATACGATCGAAGTCGTCGCCGATCTCGAAACCAAAACCCTCTTCCCTTTCCACAGAAGAAGAGTCTTCTGAGATCCACAGAAGAGTCTGATCGAAGTCACCGCCACCCTCTACAATGGCGATCTCCACATTCTCTCTCCTCCTAACCCTCTTCTCTCTCATCGCCCTCACCACCTCCTCCTCCTCTGATGACCTCGTCGCCGATCTCCTCACCCTCCAATCCCAATCCCCCTCCGGCGTCATCCACCTCTCCGACCCCCTCATCTCCCGCCTCCTTACCTCCACCCCATCCCCTCGCCCCTTCTCCCTCCTCCTCTTCTTCGACGCCCAACAACTCCACGACAAATCCGAACTCAAACTCAAACCCTTGAAATCAGAATTCTCCCTCCTCGCTTCCTCCTTCATCCAAAACAACCCAAACCCAAACCCACCTCACCTCTTCTTCTGTGACCTCGAGTTCAGAGAATCTCAAAACTCGTTCGCCCTCTTCGGCGTCAACTCCCTCCCCCACATCCGCCTCGTCCCTTCCACCGCCCGCGATCTCAAAACCGATTCGATCCAAATGGACGCCGGAGATTTCTCCCGCCTCGCCGAGTCAATGGCCGAATTCGTCGAGTCGAAAACCCAGCTCACCGTGGGCCCCATTCATCGTCCCCCTGTTATCTCCAAGAAACAGATTTTCGTCATGGTTGCCGGTTTGTTGGTTTTGCTGCCTTTTGTTGTGAAAAGAGTGATTGCCGGTGAAACCCTATTGCACGATTCGAATTTGTGGCTATCTGGGGCTGTGTTCATATACTTTTTTAGTGTTTCTGGTGCTATGCATAATATAATTAGGCATATGCCAATGTTTATGGTGGACCGTGAGGATCCATCGAAGCTGGTTTTCTTTTACCAGGGGGTCAGGTATGCAGCTGGGAGCTGAGGGGTTTGCGGTTGGGTTTTTGTATACTGTTGTGGGGTTGTTGCTGGCGTTTGTGACTCATGTTCTTGTGAGGGTTAGGAATGTGACTGTGCAGAGGGTGGTTATGATTGTGGCGCTGTTGGTTTCGTTTTGGGCGGTGAAGAAGGTGGTGTTCTTGGATAATTGGAAGACGGGTTACGGGATTCACATGTATTGGCCTTCGAGTTGGCAGTGAAAAGACGGTGGTGTGGAAGCAGGATAGGTCGCAAAATAAGTTCAGATTAGTTGGTAATTTGATGAGTTCTTGTTTTTTCCTCAAAACGTTTGTGAGGTCCAATTTGAATGTGAACCCATGCTATTTTCTGTAATGCAATACTCAGTTTTGTTGTTGAAGATATTAGGCCAAGATATTGCTTTTGTGATGAATTCGGCAATGCAGTGGTGCTGTGTTTGTTTTTTGTTTGTCTATGTAGTTTTGTTTGAATTATTGCCCCTTTCATTTCTATCCAGCTATGTAAGGCACCTTCTTTTCCCAACTAGCTATGTGGTCCCTTTGGCAATAAGTTGTATATCAAAATTTCTGGTAGATCATGATCTGACTTGTTTTTGTGACTTTATCTATAACAACTATGTTTCCCCCCCCGTCCTTCAACTGGGTTGCTTCGTTGATTCATTCTGTTTTGAGGATGTTGAGGTTGTGACAGATCAAGAATTATCCCTCCATTCTTGTCCGCTTACCACTTGGTTTTGTCATTCTTCTAATGAAATGTTCCACAAGTTTTAATGGAAAAAAGTAGCAACCTCCTAAAGATAACAAATTTGGTTACTGCAAGGTGGCATGTTGTACCACAGCCTCATGAGTCATTCTGAGTAGAAACCTTTCCAGTTATGCACATGAATAGAAGTATATAATGGCAACATTATCCATTCCTGGAAAATTGACCTGAAGTCTAAATAGTTTTCAAGGCAGAATTTACATTCCCTCTCGATCTTACCGGTTTTGAGTTTGCTATGACGCTATCTTTGTTTAACCATGTGCAAACAACAACATAAAGGTTGTAAAGTCGCCAAAGTGTGTAAAGATTACAACAACATAAAGATTACACCCGCATAGTGTGTTACTGATGCTGCCGCGAATTGATCTCTATAAACTATGAAGCACCAGCACACCTATCTAGTTGCCATACTTGTGTCGGACACGTGACATATCGGGGAATGCTCTGGACATGCCAAGTTTCGTGACCTATTAGTTTTTTTTTTTTTTTTTACTTTTAGTAAGGGACACGGTGACATGCACGGCTCAAGTTAGACACAGGTAGGGACACAGCTGATGTTTCTAGTGTAACTACTGTTCTAGCTATGGTAATCTGTTCTGTTGCAGGTGTTTCTCAACGTTAATTAAAGTTTTGTAGATCCCTTTATGCACGGTTGGATTGCGTGAAATAGATTAATTGAAATATTCAGATACTGCCATTGCGAGTTCGTTGTTCACTCGATTTCCTTGGTTGTTGCCAGTACGATAGACTCCAAATCCAGTGGGATTGTTATTTTATTTTCTAGTACGCATTCTGGTTCTTTTGTTGGATTCCTGTGTATTACATTGAGAAACTAAAAGTTACGGGGATGGTACATAACTATTAAGGACTCGACCAAAATTATACTGGGGTAGAGGGTACCTTTGCAAGCATGAATTTCTTGTTCTTGCATCTGGGAAAAAAAGGGTGAAAATGAAGGCTTATAAACAATTGAATTATGAGATATTGTAGAGTTGTATTAGGGGGTGTTCCACTAAGGGAGTTTTGTTTTAAAATTGCCTTGGTTTTTGTGTTCACGCCTTTTTATGTGATGTATTGTGAGAGGATGACCTGTCTTGGTTTTTGGGAAAAACTAGTTTTGGGGAAAAGCTAGTTTTTGGAACACGCAATTCCCTAGTCAATTGTTACGTATGCTTTGACAAACGACAACATTCAGCCTGTGCGCAGCTCTAGGTATAGGTGTAGTAATTCATTGGCCATACTCACGGTACTTGTTCAAATGAAGCTTAAAGGGCATTTGTTCAGAGTGCACAACTATCCTTCAAGCATGAATGAACATTTTCCCACTTCAGTAAGCATTTTTTCCCCTCTTAACTTATGCCTTTGGAGAATGTGCACTTACCTGAAGCAACAATTTTTCAGGAGCAAATATTATTCCGCTATTTCTGTTGTTAGGTTTTAACATACGTGTTCCACCTCCTTTCTTTTTTACGAACAACTGCATTTTCCCCTTCCTAAAAAGCAGGTTGCTTCCAATTTATTCCAGGTTTTTGTATAATTTTATTGACAGTATAACAATATCCCTTCCTTCCATATTGCAAGGTTTTGTTTTGACTTTCCAGATGAAAATATTGCCGTTCTTTATTGAGAAAATTTGCTAGCATTGTTTACAAATCAAAGACTAAACGACTACCTGGCGTATTTTCCTTAGATATTTCTCGTTCGATAGCCTTCTGTATATCCTTTCGGTATATGTCAACTATCACTGGGCACGAGTGTGATATCATAGAACTCTGGCCTGTGCATTGTCCTCTAGTGTCAAGTCTTGTTTCAATACTTGACTACTCGTGGCGGCTTCTTAGCTTGTTTGAAAGAAGGGAGTTACCAGTGATGTCAGTGTTCTTCTTTCCTTTCTTCGAGGTTGAAAAGTTGACATAGAACTTGATCGGCTGATATCTCTTACTAGAACTTCAAATGCGATGATGAATGATGATAACTTACAAGGTTCTAAAAGACGCGAGTCGGTCCTAGGTCGATCGGCTGTCGACTAGCGACTTTTGGCCGACTAATCGCCGACTTTTGACCGACTAGTCAGATTTCGATAAAGTCGGGGGACCTCCAACTAGCGACTTGTGCCCGACTAGTCGGCCGACTTGACCGATTTTTAGAACACTGATAACTTAGGTGCTCAATGCTCTCTAAAGTCTTAGCTTGTGTCCAACACCTTCTATCCACAGTCAGATATGCATGATGTCATGAACCCTAGAAGTGTTGTAAATACCAGGATACATGGTCATTTGTTCGAGTACCAAACCTGGAATCTTCCAACATTTTAAGTGACCAGTATGCGCTAATCATTATTATGCAAGTAGTGCTATACAAACAAAACCTTTGTACAAAATCCTGGTAAAGCATCATGTAGTCTTTTTAGGATTGTTCCATTTCGAACCAAGACACCAGCCCACACTGTGGTCCATAATCTTCAAAATGTGTCTATCATATTATGTGTGGGTTTTTCAAATGAAGTTCTCTGTTCCTTGGAAGTATTTTCCTAATTACTTCTTTGGGAAAAAGACCTTACAATAGCATTTTGTTGCTGAGGCATATAGGAACTTGCTTCTCTCTACTTTAGGAGGTTATGCTGACTGACCTGTACTGGGAAATTGGAAATTGTAGATTAAGTACTTGTGGCATCTTTTACATAGGCGGAAGCAGAAATCGGCAAAACCATTAAACCTGCAGTCAGTCGGTCTGAAGTCTGAGACTCTGAAGTCTGAACCATGAAATGTTCAAGTCCCTTTTTTTTCTTTTCCTATGCGGTTCGTCTGGGGATCTTTTGCTAACTATTTAGAAGCACTTGTTAGCCCCTTCTGCTAGTTGTCTATAGTTCCTATTTGCTTGCTTTTTCACTTTCTTATTGCAGCAATACTCCAAAGAGTTTAGGGCAAAGATATCGTAATATAAATTTATGCAGGTAGATCTTGCGAGGATTATGTCGCAATTGTAATCTAGGAAGGATTAATCATTACCATCTAATCCTAGGTCCTTCGGATACTTTTCAGGTTTGTTTTCCTTTCTGCACTTTCTTACTTATCCCTTATTTGTGCTTATTCTAACGAATGAAGTTCTTTTGTTTGTCTAAAATATGGGGGAAACTGGTTGGCCAAGTAAACCAGAATTGAATCTCTCACTCTTCATTCATTGGATCTGCTCTCCCCCTTCTGCTTAACCTCTCTTTCTGTAAGTAGAACTTGCACTATCTGGAATCTTTTTTTCCGTTGGTTTCCTTTGAGTCTCTTTGTTTCTTTGTGTCTCTGGACTACTTAAAAGAAATTAGAAAACATTGGTCTTGCGATTCCGATTGATATGCTGTTGTTATCTTGCACAAATCCTTATATTTTGGTGATTAACTCTTAATTTTTAGCCCTCACCTTTGAACTGATCCAATTAGAACATTAGTCTGTCCTATATTGAATTTCGTAAGGAATACGCACTCCAGCTATAATCTTAAAGTTTGGAGAGAAAGCAATGTGATTTTATTCTTTTTTGCTTCGTGGAGTCAGTAACTCTATAATCCAGTGTTCTAAAAGGCGTTGTGGTGGCTGATTAATCGGCACCGAGGCACTAAGCGGTGACCCACCACCGCGTCTAGGGGTTGAGGAGTTTGAAAAGGCAGCCAGCCGATTAATCGGCCATAAGGCGGAGCAAGGTGGCGATTAGTTGGCAAGGCGGGCTAGGCGCGAATAATCGGCTAGGTGGAGTAATGCGGTGATTAATTGGACCATTAGTCGGGTAAAATATGTGATTTTAGAAATTTAAGGGCTTTAGTGTCGTCGTAATAGAATTTAAGGGGGTTTAGTGTAGTTATCTATATATGTACTGTATATAAGGGCTTTTGGTTCTTATTTGCTTATGTTTCTTTTTTTATTTTTTTTAATTTTTTTTTAACTTTTTAGTTGTCAAGTTTATTTACTTTCTGGTTGTCCTATATTCAACTAAAAGAACCGGAAAAGTGAAAATCGAAAATTGCCTGGGACAACTCATACCATTCTTTGGCTACCTGCCATACAACGCATTGTGAATGAATAAACTGTCTCAAAACCAGAAAGGAAAAACACTATCTCAAAACTGCACCTGTTTTAAAAATGCTCTGTATTTAAAGGTTAAACAGATGAATACTCTGGCTTATGGCTCCAACATCACAAGTTTTTCCAAGAAAGTTATAAGTAAAAAGAAGAAGAAACCCATTGGAAAGTCTTGCGACACTACAAATGCGCACCATTTACATTGTGTCGGTGGCATCTCTTAAAAACTAATGTGATGTTTGTCGCATGCTCATAATTATGTCGGCGTTACATGGCTCACCCTATTAGTTTTTCCTTGACCAAGATCATTTCAAATCTTTTGGTTATTTATACCCTGAGATCTGATTAAGCCTATACCTTTAAAAATGGAGAAGAGGACATTTCACTTGCTATTGCATTTTAAAACCCTGTGATAGCATTGTATAGTGTTAAAATATGCAAAGCAAGTTGGTTATTATCCATTAATGCATTTCTTGCTATATTCAAAGCTACTTGATTAGCGAGCCTCGTCATAGCTATCATTAACAAATGCAGATATTCCAACTTGTATCTGATAGTGGTGGTTGGTGACCTCGTACACAATGACTTCTTGAACCTTTGTCTGACTCATGTTTTCATCAAGTTGAATGATAAAGGATTTGAGGATCTTTCTTAGTTTCTCCTTTGTTACAATTGATGTATTCTTCAGTCTTCACCTCCTATGGGAACTTCAGATTAACCTTTTGGCTAAATGGATGCACACTTTGTATATGAAATAACTTGAGGGTGGTGTGGTGGGCCCTTAGTTGCACGAAGCGGTGACGGAGGCGGGAGCGGGAGTATATAGAAGCTCCCTAGGTTGGGAGCGGCGAGGGAATATTTTATGAATAAATATATATGAATAAGCTTATATATATTTATATGTATTGTACATATATTTTATAGTTGAAAAGGGAGCGCATATATAAACATTTTATACATATAAACATAGTGAGAAATGGCATCCCAATAGATTGTTATGCCAAATATATGGACTAAACACTTAGATAAGTAGTATAATACAAGACGAGAAAGAGAGACTCCTAAATTTTTTTCTCTTCTTTTTTTCTTTTCCTTCCTCCTTGCATATTTGGAAAAAGAAGTGAGATTAGTATGCAAGCTCTCCTCCTATTTAGGACGAGCTCCCGTCTAATCCACGCTCCTGATTAGGAAGCACACCCATTTTAGAAGGATCCTGCTACTAAGGGTGGGCCTCCATATAAGTACATTTTGCTCGAATAGAATTTAAAGAACACAAGAGCCATAACATATATCGATCTTAAGTTCTTAACAGATACAAACTGTAGTGCACACTGAAAGTTAATGTGCGATCCAGATTCAAAGTATAGTGGGACCAAACCTAGAATGATATTGAGTCACACATGCGATAATCTCTTATGCAAATATCTGCTAATTTTCTCTGCGTAAACTTTGATACTTCGATACAACACGTGAAACCCATAAGTTTCTTTATTTGTCCAAAGTTAATTTTGTATTGAATCTTGTCAATATTGCCTTGTATTAGAAATATAAAAAATTCTTCTTACTATGTAGCTCTTGAGTCTTGACTGTTGCTTAGTCTCCTGCAGTTTATTTAAGGACACCGTGAGAAGAGAAGCTCAGTTGAGCACACTTTGCTAAAATCATGGCGACAACCCATCAGTCTTTGCTAGGCAATACTCCCACAAGAAAAACCTCTTTCTGGAAATCTCTCTGTCTGCTTCTCTCTCTAGCGGCCGTCATAGGCTCAATTACTCTTGTTACAACAAGGCTAATCAATCCCACGTCTTATAATCCTCCTCTATCGGCCCACATTTGCGACCCGGCCCTTGATCAGGTCTCATGCTGGGACATGGTATCAGAAGTTGCGTCTGGTCTGATGCAAATGAACAGCATAGATTTACTGCAGATGTTCCTGAAAAAATCAGCATCACACATACAGGAAGCAATGGATATAGCAAGTGGTATCAGCCATCGGATTAATGACCCAAAAGAGCAAGCGGCTATAGTGGATTGCCTAGAGTTGATGGACCTTTCCATTGACAGGGTGATGGACTCTGTACTAGCTCTTGGGAAGCAAACAACCCGTTCCCATTCAGATGCCCATTCCTGGCTCAGCGGTGTACTCACCAACCACGTTACGTGTTTAGACGGGCTGAACGGGCCTGCCCAGCCCATGATGGAGCCTAAGCTGAAAGACTTGATGGCAAGAGCAAGAGCCTCTCTAGCCATGGTAGTGGCAATATCACCTCCCCCGGCTGATGAGGTGGTACAGCCACTTAATGGGAGGTTTCCGAGGTGGGTCACAAGCAGGGACCGGAAGCTGTTGGAGGCTCAGGCTAAGAACATCGCATCCAATGTGGTGGTGGCTGCGGATGGGTCTGGGAACTACAAGACTGTCAGTGAAGCGGTGGCCTCTGCACCAAACAATGGGAAGACTCGCTATGTTATTTACGTGAAGGTGGGAACATACAAAGAAAATGTTCAGATAGCGAAGGGTAAGACAAATCTGATGCTCGTTGGAGATGGCATGGGTTTGACAATTATCACCGGTAGCTTGAATGTTGTGGATGGCTCAACAACCTTCAATTCTGCAACAGTTGGTAAAGATCTTACTTGTTGGATAAACCTTCATATATATACATGTATGTGTGTGTATGAATATGTATGCACAAGATAAACCTTCAAACATTGTTTTCCAATTGCGTTTTACTGATTGAGAAGGAAATAAGAATCTTCAGAATGAAAGAAAATGGATGGCTACCTTAAATTTTTGTGAGGTTAGGGCTTCTTTTTTTTTTTTTGGGTTTTTTTTATGCAAATATGTATCGTATGCAAGTTTGGGCTAGAGAGACTAGACCGAGTCTCAAACCTGGAAACGTGAGTGCAGTTATAGAGCATCTAATCACTGAGGCATTTCTACTGTGTCATACTTGAAGTTTTTCCATGAACTTTCTCACTGTAAAATGGTCTGGGCCATCCTGGTAAGGCCCTGTTTTCTGTTAGACTCGAATAGGCTCTAGCTGAACATGCTTGGCTCCAGAAAAATTCCAACCCTTGCAAGCTGGCCAAATTTGTTAACTGTCTGAGCCTTGGGCATACATGAAGCTAAGGCTGCGATTTGCTAGTCCCATTTTTTGTTGTTCTTTTCACGTTACATGGCTTTCATATAAATGCGGTAAATGTAGATGGGACTTCTCATCATATTTAGTACTCCTTGGGCCAAAAGAGGAAAATGGGTCAGCAACACCATTGTCACTTGACCCAAAATAATGGATCTTCCTTTGTGGTTGGGTAGATGGCCTATTCCCTTGTATTCCAAAGCCTAACCCAACTGCTGGTTGTTGCTCCTTGATGTTGCGCAGCCGCTGAGAAAGGATGTTGTTCATGCAAATAATTGTTAGGATTCTTTGGTCTACTAGCTAGTGCATATATGTTCAAGTGTTTATGCACTTTTTTTTCTTCCTGTCAAGACCTTAATGTTAAATCAACTCGGATACTGGTTTCAGGTGCGGATATGTCTTGAGGTCGGACTCCTCCAATTCTGTCTTAAGGACACGAGGACAGACCAAAATATTCAAGTGCATTTCATTCTAGTTTTAAATGTGTTATAGACTATAGAAAACTTTAATTACTCCTACAGAATGTGTTTTCAAGGTAAATGTCCAAGTCCAACAAAGAGTGTAGCACAGAAAGTCCGTAGTATCATCTGAGTCCGAAACAAGTTTTAATATATTAGAAGCCTATATGACCTCGAGTCCTCAATGAACTTGTTATCTTGGTCCTAGACTTTATAAGGTGCCTTATATTTAAAAGTCTATGTAACATGGAGTCCTCAATGAACTTGTTATCACTGGATTGTACAAGGGCAAGGCACACAAGTTATTGTTTTTCTTTAGATGAACTTACTTCCTAAGAAATTTAAACTGCTATTCTGCTACTGATAAACCTTTTTTCAAACCAATGTAGCTGTTGTTGCCGATGGATTCATAGCCCAAGACATCTGGTTCCAGAACACCGCCGGGCCACAGAAGCATCAAGCAGTGGCACTACGAGTTGGATCCGATCTATCGGTCATAAATCGTTGCCGCATCGACGCCTACCAGGACACTCTGTATACAATCAGCAACAGGCAATTCTACAGAGACTGCTATATTATTGGCACAGTGGACTTCATCTTCGGCAATGCAGCCGTAGTATTTCAAAATTGCCAAATTGTGTCTAGGAGGCCAATGAGTGGACAATTCAACACAGTAACGGCCCAAGGCCGAACTGACCTGAACCAAAACACCGGAACTTCCATCCAAAGCTGCAACTTAACGGCAAGCTCCGACTTGCAGCAAGTGATAGGGACCATAAAGTCATATTTGGGCCGCCCGTGGAAACAATATGCAGTGACTGTTGTCATGCAGTCTTACATTGGCAGCCTTATCGATCCAACAGGTTGGGCACCGTGGGATGGGGATTTTGCTTTGAGCACGTTGTACTATGGTGAGTACATGAACAGTGGGCCCGGGGCGGGAACTAGTAAGCGGGTTACGTGGGCGGGTTATCATGTCATTACCAGTGCCACTGTAGCTGCAAAATATACTGTTGCTCAGCTGATACAAGGAGGGTCATGGTTGCAGTCCACTGGGGTTGCCTATACTCTAGGACTGTGAATTAGTCCCGTTCATCTTAATTATGTTTACTCCGTCTTTTCCCTTATCTACTGTGGGTATCGGAGAGTCTCGCGTGTTCTATGTTACCTCACAATAATTTGTACGATCAGTCGGCAGCCAGTTTTATTACTGGTGCTCCTCTATGTTCTCTTCTTGTGTCACGCAATCGTTCCATTTGTGCAATGAAATAACTCACAGACGTTTTGCTTCGAAGGTTGCAAGATATTTCCTCTCTTTTTTTTTTTTTTTGGTTTTCGTTCTGTGGCATGGGGTGAAAATCGGGTGATTTCCTTTCCTTCTGCTGATAATTGTTTCAACTGGATTCATCGTTCATTTATGCTCTGTAATTTAGTCGGCTTTGCAAGGAAGGATCCAAACTAAAACTGGTAAGAGCGAAAGGCAAATATGGAGGTGATGAAACAAGAATCATGTGTTTTTTCTTTATTTTTCAAAAATGAAAATCATAGCTACAAATCATCAATATAACAGTTGATTTTAAAATTTGGGTAGCAAAAGATCTTACCCTACGGAAATGGTAGTTGTCATCGAAGATATTCACAATTGTGATTTTCTTTTTATTCGTCAATCGGAAAATATAGTTGTATGCACTTTTGCAACTTTGGGTTTGCGATATTCTGATATTCATACTTGGGAAGCTAGACCTTCTTGCTGGTTGTTAAATCCAAAATGTTACGAATCATAGAAAATGTTATGAATCATATTGTTGAAAAGTTACAAAAAACAAAAAAAATGTTATGATTGCCAATTAGGTGTCACAATCAAGACCATACAATAGGTCATATGGTGCACACCTTTAATGTGTGTGTATTGTAGCCATTTCCCCAAATAGACCTTACAGTGGAAACACCTTCAGCTGTAAGGTTGCAAGTTCCAACGCACAAAATTAGAGGAAGAACAATCAGGTAACCCACTCCCCCGGGCATTATGTCACTCTTGGCAAATTACTCCCAAGTCTAGTATTGCTGCTGTTGTAACTTAGTTTGTAGCTTTTTCTTGTGGCTTTTCCTTTGCAATGTAAGGTTTGCCTATCTGTTCTTAATTAAGAGTATATAATAATTAAAAGTTATTAAAAGTTAAAGAAAACTGAAGTACTTGATTAAGAGAATAAAGTTAAAGAGATTTGTAAACATGGCCTTTTGTGCATACTAATTTCTGGGCCACCATTAAACTTTTGAGTACTAGATTAAAAAATGCATCTAAAGAGATTTGTAAACAATGGCCTTTTGGACCCACTTTTGGGTCTCACACGAAACGATCTGGAACCGTTCATTATTCTTAGAACATATTTCTAAAGTGAT
>JADGMU010000336.1:0-39489 GCA_016920895.1 Vaccinium myrtillus | reverse complement strand
AACCAAGAGAAATAGTCTAATAGAAACTAAATTAGCATATGAGAAGCAATAAAAGTAGACAAAACAAATTGCTTGCCTTTGTGCTTGTACTATTTTCTACCGCAATAATTTTACGCACGCCTTTTGTATCGGGGAAAAAAGAAGCAAAAAAATCACCTCAATAGACATCCATACATGAACACACAGCTTAATAAAAAGTAGACCATACCAATTTCTTTAAAATGAAAAACAGACAAAAGAATACCCAGAGAAACAATGGTGAAACAAAAATGCAGCACGAGCTTGACAATGGATAGGGCATAAAAATAAGTTTGACACAACACGAAACTAACAATGGAAGGGAACATAATTATACTTTGAGGAAACGAGACCCTTTAATATCAGAATAAGTTGAATAACAGAAAGCTTAGTCCCCATCTAACTCTAAAATGGGGGGAGTATGCCAATCCAATTCAAGATAAGGCGTGCAAAAAACAAAGAGCAACAATTTTTTTAGTGATACCTAAAATATATGGTATTGGATAACTAAAAGATAAGGTATTGGATAACAAGGGGAGGAGAGTCAGGAGACAATGCTTTCTGTTAATTAGTGATAACTAAAAGATATGGTATTGGATTGGATAACTAATGAGTTGTAGAGAGTCGAACCGTTGATATCAATTCAGTTCTAACCCTTGATATCAATTTAGGATAGAAATAAATACTAGGCGTGATACAACAGCAGAGGCACGAATAAGAGTTGGGGGTAAAAGATAAAGAGAACAATTCCCTCATTTTTACCGACTTTTTGTATGCACAAAAGTTATTAGAAAAAAATAAGGAACGGGGAGATCATTAAGGCAGCAATGCCATCAGATGCTTAAAAATAAAGACAACATGGATATATGCTTACATAGTAATTGGCTACTTGGCTTGAGCAGTAACACAATGACATTGCGGTCCACTAATATAGAGGTGCGTACACATTCTTGCAAACCCTCATCGCAACCTATTAAAATCATGTTATCTTCCTCATCTTTATACGTGACATAATAAGTTTCAGCCTCCAGTTTCAACCTTTTACCTACTTCTTGCCTCAACTCTACTAATCTAGGCGGCGAAGGCAACATAAACCTCATGGTATCTACATCATATTTTGCCTTGATGGCCACCATATCTGGAAATTTTGTTGAACTGCTGATATCTGCATCTTGGAGCCCTAGATTTGTGTTAGCAACACAAACTGAAGCTTGATCAGAAGCCATATCAGAATTCATTTCTGGGCTTTGATTCTGATCCTCAACAGGCAGGAGCCAAGAGGAACAAACCATGTTTATCTTGCAAGGTGGCCTGCGAGGGATGCCATACTCCCTACAAACACGCCTCAATGTGGATAGGCTAACTGCAAAAGGGAAATTTCAGAGATGACAAAATACCCTCTGCTCTCTTCTACCAAAATCCAAACAATTTCTATATGAAATTAGACTGTCTAGTTATAATTTTCAATGGGGACAAGAAGCAAGATTTCAAATTTTGACAGTGCTCTTACCTTTGAGTTCCCTTGCAGCATTGTTTTGGCTCATTTGTGAACATTTAAGGATATCCCCAAATGAAATTTCAATTATAACTCCAGCTTTTTTATCTTCCCTTTCTTGCATCGTTCTTGTGCCTTCTTCTGAACTAGTAACCGCAATCATGTTTCGTTCCACAAGGACAACATTCTGTCTATTGTTTGAAGAATCCAATGGTGGCTGATGAGGTGAATCTTGTTGCATCGTCGCTTCTCCATTCTGCAAGGCTTCAAGACTAGACAAAATATAGTTTTGTTTTTCACTAACGACACTTATTCCACAGTCTATGGCATTAATTGATGGCTGATCCAGTTGACCAAGCTGCAGCATCAATCCTCTATCCTTTAAGAGTTACGAAATAGGAGATAATGTGGAAGCTTGGATCAGTTGAACAAAATGATATTTTTGGCCATTCCGAAAATCCATAACTTCCAACCGACAATTTCTCCCCCAGTACTTGGCCAGAAGCAAGCTTGAAAGTTGTGAAATTTTCCTTCATTGTTCCCAATATCAAGCTCATGGTCAGTATGTTCTCATCGTCCTTGCTGCCAATGGGCAAAAAGAACTCTAGTATGTAAACTTCACTTTCAGGGTAACTGCTCAGCACGCATATTGCGAACCAACCACTGAAGTTGTACAATCATGCATAGTGTAACAAATGGTACTCAGCTAAGCTGAGTTGAGTTATGTCGGAACAGTATAACATGTAAGGGGATGAAAGTACCCTCTCGGAAACCCCACCCTTTCTTAAGTGACTACATTTACTGACTCGTAAGAAGTAAAAAAGGCCGATATTTCTGTCCTCATAAAATTCTACACCCTCAGACAGGAGTTGGCCCCGCAGTAAGCCCTTGCAAGCACTGCAAGGGACCCAAGTCATAGCCAAGGGTAGCTCATGAATTTTGCACACCGAGCTCAACACCATATTGAGTTCCTGGAAGGCAGCCATTCGTGCTTTAATATTGTCATCCCTAAACTGTGTTGAAGGTTGTTGCGTCAGGATACTTTTATTATAAAAGGGAAAAAATAAATCCAGATTTAGCATTGCAATAGAGGTTGGTACTCACTTGCATTTCACAGTGTTTATACAAATCAAAACATAGCGGACCAAACTCCTACAGGGAAATGGAAAGATGAATCTCAGGAATATTGAAAATACTGAAATTTTGTATCTCGAAAACGTAGTCAATATATACAAGTACAGAGCAAAGACAAGCAAAGTAAAGAAAATGTACGTCCATATGAGGGACAAGGGTTTGTGGAACATTCTCCTTACAGAAGTCCCAGCCTATGAGGAAACGATATTTGAAAATTTGTGAGCCAGCATTCAACCATAATTACATTTTCTTCGAAGGAACTCAAAGCTTCCGACAAACAAGAGTTTGGTACCTTAACTGAAATTAAAGGGAGACTCTTAGGTTACTTACATGTTTAACAAGTACAATAGTTCATATTTGATTTCAGAGAGTTCTTCAACTGCAAAGGTGTAAGCTGCGAAAGAATGCCAGGTCAAAGAGAGCGTGGCATAGGAGTCCCTGAATGATTAGTTAACTCCTATTCGTTCTCAAGATAACTTTAACAAGATAATTAAGGAGGGGCAATTTTTAGGTATGGCAGCCAAAACTCCCCAAGGTCCAATGATGTACTTTATTTGGAGGGACTTTTCCTCTTTTTAGGAATGTCTTTGCATCAATACAACTCATTAAGGCTCTGGATTGTTGCATCTCGTGTAATGTGTAGATAAATTAGAGGAGTTTATCTTAATACCACTTTCGGGACCTACCCACACCCACGAACATCAGTTGCTTCATTACCAGCCTCCCATGTGCATGCAAAATCAACCCATCAAAAGTAGAGACTACAAGAGCCCCTTTAATATACCACACTCGAAGATCTTAGGATCTTGATGGTAGCTTTTGAGAGAGCCAACAGAGAGACAAACTGAAAAACCACAACATACTTTTTCCTCGTACGCACACAAGAACTTGTGTACATGTCCTATGTAGCCATCTTCCTATTACACCTCTTTTGGCTCAAGAAAAAATAGTTTAACAGGCCACGTGATGTGAAGAGAAATGTGCTTTGTAAGAGCAATCAGAACTGCACACGGGTGCTCTTTCCAATATCTTCTTCCAACAAAGTGCTTAAAATTTGCAAGGCTTCTCTTTCTCTATCTTCTTCCAACAGCCACCTAGGGTTTTCCGCTGGGGTGGAGTGGCACCTCTGCAAGGATCCTCCCATTCTCCTCTTCCTCTCTCTCTCCACCACTTCCTCCCTCCTCACCTCTATCTTCCGTTTTCTTCTTTGTCATTTTGGCGGCCAATCACGCTGGTTGTTTTTGGTCTTGCGGCTGGGCTACTTTCAGTCGATGGGGCAGAGGCAATGCTCCTGGGCGGTGATCCGTTGTGCTGATGTGGATTTGTGATGCTCTGATTTGGCAGGGGCGACTCCGGTGGATTTTTCAGGCGCTGCTTTGGCGATGTTCGGAGATGGGCTTGCGGGTTTCGGCGGGCTGGGTGGGTATGGATGGTGGCTGACGGAGTTGTGCTTTGGTTTGAGTGAGGGCGCGAGATCTATTCTTGTGCCTTTCATTCTCGGCGGGCTTGCGCTATGGCGTTCAGCCGCTTTGCATCGACGCGGGCCATCCTCCTCACTTAGTTTTGTGCTTGTCGGTTTCTTGCCGCTCCTCATGCCGGGTTCCATTGTTGGATGGACCGGTTCTTAGCCTAACGGCTTGTGTTGGTGCTTCGGCTTCTGTTGGTCACACCGGTTTCGTGCCGCTTCTCATGCCGGTTTTTATTGTTGGATGGACCGGTTCTTGGCGTAACGGCTAGTGTTGAGGCTGAGGCTGGTGTTGGCACAGCAGTCTGTGTTGTGTGTTCGTCCCCGAACTGTGGCCATTGCAGCGATTTGGATCGGCTAGTGCAAGGGGATTGGTGCTGGTGGTGAATACAACCGCAGCATATGGTGCACTAGCCTTGGGGCACTTTCTTTTTTATTTGACCCAGATAGCTTGAGCTTGGGTGTTGGCTCTCTTTTGTATGATGTTGGTTTCTTGCCAACTTGTTTCTCCATTCGGGTTTGAAGTAGGCAATGATCTTCTAGTGGGTTGTGTTTCCCCTAGTTTTGATGCCGTTTTTACTTCTTTCCCTTTAATCTTTGTTTTTCTCAAAGATTATTTAAATTTTTGCCTTCAAAAAAATTTTGCAAGGGCAAGGTTATCCACTTCTTTACCAATTTTGCATTGCAATTATATATTCGGCGAACAAGTTCCTTGTGAAAGGAAAAACATAGGTTCATGCTCATGAGATGATGCTATGACTAAAGTTCTCGAAGTAACAGCAGGGTTGTTACCAAATCATTGACTTCAACGTGTTTTAAGCCTTTTGTGATTCTGTAAGACAACCATATAGCTTAAGTATACTCATATTGTCCAAAGCACTACCTGTATATGAGGAATTCTCACCATAAAACTTTTTGAGGATACCAGTTTTCTCATGTCCAATAGAAGAGAGGATCCAAAAAATAAAACAAAAGGATGACCAAAGTATAAAAATTAACTGTTAAACTTGCACACACTATAAATTTAAGCAACCAAAGGCTACTAAAGGAAGTTGGATGCCAATATTTTGTTCCGATATATCCATGACAAATAATATACACTAGTTTTGCCAGCACAAGGTACCCTTAATCAGATAGCTCCTCTCTAGTTGTCAAAAAAAAAAAAAAAATACAGGATGGATCCAGGTTAACCATGTTTGGGTCCGTCCGAGCTCAATTTGATGACCAAAATCGTACCTTTTGTTGAGCTCGCTGAGAAGTTGAACCAGGCAAAAAATTACGTTGATCAAATAGCAATCAATACAGTTTATAACACGTTTATATTGAAAAAGTATACACATCCACCGAATTGGAGCCCATTTATTTGAGGATAACTTGGATCTGTTGATATTCAAGCAAATTGATCTTCTGTCAGATTACACTGCTTCACAAACTCTACATAATAAACTGTTTGGATCATCAAATTGAGTCCACAATTAAGTCGAAAGTATCAAAACTGGACCCGTCAAGTTTTTTAACCAACTGGAGAGGATCCAAGGTCCCTTCATCTATACAAATAGATGTCCCAAAATATTGGCACTTCAGTTTGAAAAGGAAAAAAATAAATGTTACACTGTGTTCGGAACTTGAGGAAAATGAGAGAGAAGAACATGGGAGGAAAAAAAGAGGAATCTTTTTACTATGCACGTTAGTTAAATTTGCTATTTTCTCCCCTCTAACTATTCAAACCTAACAACGAAATAGGAAAAATATTAAGTTCCTAAAAATGGAATTTAAGTTTTCCTTTCTTTTCCATAAGTTCCAAAAAAAAAACCCTTTGCCTTACATATCTAACTTTCATAAACTATTATAAGTAGTGTAAAAGCGAAAACCATTGGGCAATCTGGAATATCCAATTGACTCTTCAAGGAGATATTTCAGAAGGACGTGCATTACAAAGAAGTGGAAAAGAGGCATAGTTGAGAACAGTTGATTCATAATCCTAGGTGCTAGAACTAATAATGATAAATGGCTCCAATTTTTGGAAAAGGAAGGCATCATCCCCTGCCTACTAAACAATAAACTAGGAGTAAAAAGAAGAAGCGAGGGAGTAGTAATCAAAGTTAGTAACAAGAAATTCAAAAAATGCCTGGATTATTAACAAACCTGAAAAATATCATCTATATTAGGGGTGCTCACGGTCCGGATCGGTCGGAAATTCAATCAATCCAAGTCACGGTTTTTGAAAATACAATCCGTGTCCGATCCAAAAGTCTCGGTTGGTTCCAATCAACCGCAATTAATCCACGGATTTTCAACTTATTCAAAAAACAACAAATAAAAAAAAACCACTAGCAAGTAGAAATGCAAATGCACTAAATAGAAAGTTCAAAGTTGAAACAAACAAGACTGAAAAGACAATAGCAAATTAAGACAATAGCAAGACATTTCCAGAAAGTTCAAAGTTCAAACTCTTCTAACATTCACAAAAAGTTAAGCACTACCACATATTTCATTCACAAAGACAAAAGCAGGCAAAACAAATAGTTTTGTAGAGTGGAATACAAATACTTAGTTACATCAAAGTCCAACATAAAAAAACAACTACTAAGTGAAGAACTTCAAAACACAAGGCATCAATCACTTCAAATGCATATATAAAAGTGAAAAAATTACTATATAATAAAAATCTCAACTTCTTTCAAAATCAAAATCCGTGTCCGATCCAAAAGTCTTTTTATTTTTTGAATCCGAGTGTCAAAAAATCACTGGCACAGCTATTGAGATTCATCATGCCAATCGATTTCACAGAGACACCATCTCAAGTACCCAACAGAATGCAAGATTCAAGGTTGCGTTGTGGATACTCTTTTTCAGAGTAATACTTCACATCCGGACTGGATTCGGGGAATTGATGGAGGAACACACGGCCAGGAAGCCCAACTTGTTCTTCTCCACTCCCTGCATCCGCGTAGAAGAAGTTATGCTCCCTACACATCTTCATCCTATACTCACAAAGCCGTTGTCTATCAATCTCATAATATGTTGGACCAAGAGCAAAAGGTTGGTACTGAGTTCTAAGCAAAGTCCGCCCCTCCAATGTTGTTGTGGGTGCCCAAAATTGAACTAGGCCCGAATGAATCTTTGGAGACGATATCAACTTTTGGAAAGAATGTCTGATATTCTCTCTAACTTTCGGAATCGCACAAACGTTGGGATCAAAGTTCGCAAAATTTTCTGTAAATGAAAAATTGAGGTTGAGCAAAAAAAAAAAAGAAGAAAGCAAAGAAGAACTTTGGGGGGAGAGAGAGAGAGGGTAAGGTCACTTGCCGAGAGAGATATACGGTTCGATCTCGTGGTCTCGTTGGCTCCAGAAAACCCAACCGGACGAACCCTAACGGGATTCACTCCTCTACATCGCGACCATTTGAGTGCTTCCTTTAGCAAGTATTCCTTGAAACTGAGAGGGAAATAGTCCTCACTTTCTTCAACGATTTTATTTCCATCACCGTCAGAATCACTTCCGGCCATGGCCATCTCCAATTTTGCAGAGAAATCGATCGGCGATCCCACCAAAAAATCATTTAATCATTTAAAAAAATGAAATCATTTAACTCTCTGCTGACATTTACACCTTCCTCTCTTTGGTCCAGTCACCCAATTTCATTTTTGGATATTTAATTCCTCTCAACTTTGGACCAAATTGAAATGGCATTTATAAAACCTTACACCCCTGATGGCTTTAAAAATCGGATTTTTGAAAAACACCCCATCAATTTCAATTTTGAAAAACACCCCATCAATTTCATTTTTGGATATTTAATTCCTCTCAACTTTGGACCAAATTGAAACCGTTAACTTTTCCGTTAAAACCTACACGCACGAAACTGATTTGGTGGTAAAGTTCCCTCTAAAAATCATTGCTTTTTTTACTCAATTTTCCGTAGAATACCTTTATAAAGGTTCTAAAGGCTATTAGGTCACCATATAGTCTCAAAAAAATCAACATACCTAAGTCTCCATCAATGACAATTGGAGCATAGGTACTAGTTTATAACTTTTGGGTTGAGATAAATTTGTTACTCCCTCCATTCCAAAAAATTGTATGACCCTCCCGCAAAACAAGAACTTAAAAATAATGTATTTTTACCTAGAAAAATTCAAAATTTTTACCACTAGTTACTTAATACCAATGAATTCTTTTAATTATCAAGATTTTTTTTTTTAATCTTTCACTATAAGAATCCTTTTTTTAAGTTATTGTTTTGTGGTCTAGACAATCTTTTGTCACATAGAGAGTATAGCTTTGGGGGATGCACTGTGAATGCAGAATTGATTCAAGTATACTAGGATAGCTACCAGATTTTTTTGTGGACATATTTTTAAAGTTAAAGGCTTACCCACTTCATTTATCTTTTTGGGGTTTGTTTCAAATAGAATGTTGGTACTTTTTTATTTTTCTGGGCGTGATTAAATTCAAATAAATTTGGTTTGGAAATTTTTTTGTTTGATATTACCTATTTGTCGAAATACTTACTCCTACAATTTGCACAGTCCAGTGTTCGGGACCTTCACCTCATGTGAGTGTGTGCAAGTGTTGGTGAAATTTTTGTTGTGCCTCTAGTGTAGTTGCTTCTCAAATAGCTCGGCATGACACTGTAGGACCAATAAATGGAAAGTGTATGTTGGTCTTTTGGAGAACTAGGTTGACCTAATGGCCTTTGGAACTTTAACAAGTTGTTCAGGGCAATTGAGTAAAAAATAATGATTTTGGGAGGGAACTTTGCCGTCAAATCACTTTAGTGAGTGAAGGTATTAGTTTTAACGGAAAGAAGTTAATGGCTTCAATTTGGTCTAAAGTTGAGGGGGTGTAAGTATCCAAAAAGAAAGCTGAGAGGATGTTTTAAAAATTGGGCAAAATAAAAGGGTGTAAGTTAAAATTACCCTATATTATTTGGATATTAATTGATAATAAAATGGGTCACGTTGAGTATGGATTGGCCCGTATTTGACCCACCCATTTTCAACCCATCAATATTGGCCTATATTCAACCCGCTTATATATTCAACTCATAACCGATGTATACCATCTCAAACCCAACCCCACTCATTTGTCACCTCCAGTGAAAACTTTCATTTTGCAATTTCCATATGTTATTTACATGGCTTCTAGGACTTTGTTGTTTCGCTACTATACTATGACTTCAAAATTGAATTGGTTTTGTTACATGAAGGAGATTTTTTGTTTTTTGATCAAGAAGGGGGAGATTAGGGTTTTATAAATTTCTAACGTTAAATTTGTAGAACACCAGGCTTTATTTATCTACAGTATATGTTGAGTGGATTGTTCTTACTGTGATTTGTCTTTGGGACCGTCGAGTTAAATACAGGTTGTAATCAAGTGTTCTCCTTTCATACCCAAAAAGCAGTGTGCTCCCATTTATACTTGCCCTTTATGTTTTTGGTAAAATGTCGAACGCCAGTATAAATGCCGAAGGTCTAAGTTTTCAAGACAACTACCATTTACTTTCCGGTTTGCGACTTCTAATTTGGAATTATCTTTTCCTTGATTTTTGTAAAACTCAAAGTCTTGTGCATTTTCAAAGGTCGTTGCTTTCCCTTTCTTTATAGTATTATTCAGATAATACTTTCCAAAAACATAAAGAAGAGGTTTATGAAAAATAAAAAAGTTCTCACTGTTAAAACGTGGCAACTTTATTGTCTAGGTTTAATAAAGCATTCTTATCTGATTTATCCAAAAAATGTGCCTCGATTTTTCCATTTCAGGCACCTAATGGGCTGGGCGCACTGTTTGGGTTGGCCCAGCTTATACTCTATGTCACATTCTACAACAAATCCAAAAAGCAACGGATGATAGAAAGTGAAGGCAAAGGCAAGATGGGCTTGAATGGCAATCCAAAAGTATAAACAGTTCAGCCCAATGCCGGTTTCTCCCATGGGCTGGGTCCATCAGTCATCAAAATCTCTATTTTCAAAATGTTCTTTTTTCCCCCTCTCGTTCCTCCAGAAATTGTACATGCAAGTATTTTCTTTTCTTTTTTTGTTTTCAAAAAGTTAAGGTACATGCAAGAAAGGTACACAACGGTATTCATTATTTTCGGATAATCCTACGCGTACAGAAGATTGGGACCAGAAAATGTACCGATTTGCTTGGGGGACCCACTTTTGGGTCCCACACGAGCGATCCGAACCGTTCATTATTCTTAATTTATTTCATTGAAACGGTGAGACTTTGGTTTACACACTTTTAACCGTCCGATTGAGCTGAAATTTTGTGGGGACCCTCGGAAATTGTTTTTAAGAATAATGAACGGTTCGGATCGCTCGTGTGGGACCCAAAAGTGGGTCCCCCAAGCAAATCGGTACATTTTGGTCCCAAACTTCTGTACCCCTATCACGATCCATTATTTTCAACATGTTGGAATTGTTTAAAAACTTAAGAAACTTCAAAAAAATTGCTGAAGCTTAGAGGGTGTTAGGATTATGATGACCCAATTTCTCATTTTCATTTTCACACTTTTTCAATGTTAGGTGTTTGGCTTCCTCACCCAAGATGAATTCTCCAATAATTTATTTTTGGTTTTTGACTTTAGAGAAGAAAACCCAAAAATTGGTCGTTTAGTAAACAAGTTAGGTTCGGGTTCAACTCGCATAACCCAAGAATGACATGAATTAACCTGTTCGTCTATTCGGGTTGACACGGTAACCCGAGAATGAGACGAATTAACCCACATAGCCCAAGAATTAACCCGAATTAACCCACATAACCCGACAATGACATGAATTAATCGTGTCAATTTGTGTCGTGTTCGGGTCAAATTTGGCTAAATGGGTCGTTTCCAAGTTAATCGTGTCAATCTGTGTCATGTTCGGGTTGACACGATTAACAGGAGGTCGGGTTAGGGTTCATTTTTTTGACACAATTAGTTAGGCAGGTCATTTTGACACGAACCTAATTTGATGCCACATGAACACGACTCCCAGCTCAACTAGTAAGGAGAGAATGAAGGAGAACACAGTAAGGTTTTTGACAAAGATGCATCCAAAAGACCTTTTGGCTATTGGGTGAGTTTGGTGGTTCTAAATTCTAATTCAGGGGCTCTTACATTTACTAGACCCATCATCGCAAAATACTTTGGAAGAATTCCAATTCAGTAGTTTTTAAAAGTAAATATTCCAATTCCATGCATAGTTTTTTGGAAATCACCAAAAACATGACAAGATGAGATGATTCGAGGGCTAGTTAGGAGCATGGCACACAAACGAGCCAACGTGTTGAGCAATTGATTTTGTTCAAATTTAGTTGTTCCAGAGGCGAGTCGCTCTCAAATAAGCTTTAATCAGGCCGATCTCGAGTAGTTTAAATTTTCTATACGTCAGGCCCAATAAGTTGAGTTGTAATATATTGAAGCTTGTTTAAAAACTCAACGAACTTCAAAAAAATGTTCAAACTTAGAGGGTGTTTGGATGACCCATTTTCCCATTTTCATTTTCACTTTCACTTTTTCCAATTTTAGGTGTTTGACTTCCTCACCCAAAATGAATTCTCCTACAATGCATTTTCCGGTTTTTGGCTTTAGCGAACAAAAGCCAAAAGTAAAAAGTAGGAGGAAAAGAGAAAACAAAAAACTAGAAGTAGAGGGAAAAGAGGTCTTTGACTTCTCATTTTTCACTTTTCCCATTTAGTCATAAAATATCTATAGAATATATTTTGCACATCTCTCTCAAATACTACTCCTATTGCAAAATTCGTTCTGCACGTATCTTAGCACTCTCAGTTATATCATATCCCAAACACTCTACTCATTCATAATACTAACTCCTTCCTTTTTAAGTGTGTTACTTTGTAAATCCAACTTATTAAATAAACATCATCATTACAACTTTCACATCAACTTTACACATTTAACATCAACTTTTATCTCTATTTTCTACCTTTCACATCAACTTTACACATTTCACATCAACTTTTATCTCTATTTTTCAAAATTATCCTCCACTTTCATACATTAACTCTTTACTCACTAACTTTTCAAAAGGACAAAATAATAATTGTACAAACTTTTACCTATTAACTTTTCAAACTACACACTTATTAAAGGACAGTCCAAAATAAAAAAGTCTACACTTAAAAAGGGACGGAGGGAATACATTTTTGCCATACTTCAAAAGGCCAAAAAAGCAAAATGCAAAAAGTAGAAAATGAGGCTCCCAAACACTCCATTAGTTTCTTTATGACATTATGTAGCCAATCTTGAAAGAGCTTTTAAGTTTTAACAAGTAAAAAACAAGCAATTTGACATTTATCAGTCGTAGAATTATATTTATACTCTATTCTTTTTTAACCGATTAAAGCTTTCAATAACTTTGAGTTGACAAATTTACATGAGCTTCTTTGGCTCAAGCACTACAACAATTGAATTTTTACCCGAATATCTAGATCTAGAAGTCTCTATACATAACTTTGAGTTGACAAGCTAACATCAATTACGTGAGCTACTTTGGCGACTGATACTTTATTGTAAAACCTTTCACGTATTTTGACCTTATCGTCACCGTTTTTGTATCTTGGAGGGCTGTATCACGTGGCTTTACATGAGCAACACCATCTAACACTTGATAAGAAGGCCTATCAAGAGTCAATTGTAAGATTCCTTCCTCACGCAAGGGAGCTTCATTTGAAGGCATATCAGGAGTCAATTGCGAGCTTCCATCCTGATGTTCAACATGCGAGGGCCCTGGGGCACCAACCTTGTTTCTGTTGGGAGGCGGCCTAAGATGGATACGAGAATCCCTACTATCTGATGCTAAAGGCCTATCGGAAGTCAATTCTAAGATTCCTCCCTGAAGTTCAACCAACGAGGGCTGCGGGGCACTGACCTTGTCTAAGTTGCGAGGTGGAACATCCACCTCGTGCGAGGGTTGTGGGGCACCAACGTAGTCTATGTTGCTAGGTGGCCACCGATGGATACCATAGTGCCTACAGACACGCTTCAACGTTGATGAGCTAACTGCAAAAGGAAAAAAATAAATATGAGAGAAACTTCACATTCTCTACCACAATCTGTATGGAGACAGTCTAAATGAAAGCAACAATAAGAACCACAAACAAATATGTCTTGCCTTTAAGTTTTCTTGCAGCATCATCAAGTCTCATGTTCGAATATTGGAGGACAACCTCTAAAGGAATTTCAATTTTAACTCCAATGTTACCCTTTTTCCTTTCTGAAAAAGTTTTGCTGTGTTCGGCACCGATGGAACTCCTTCCATTATTTACTGCATCCATTGATGGCTGATCTGAATCTAGCTGTTTCATAGCTCCTCCTCCATTCTTGAAGGGTTCAAGAACACTTACCTGAGATCATGATTCTTAGAAATTTAGGGAAAGAATTATTTGCTATTTTTACCTCTCTTTTTCCTGCTCGGCAAAAAAAATGCTGTTTTTACCAAATTACTACCAACAAAACAAATTGAATTATCAGAAGTGAACGAGTGAGTTACTTGTCGATATGGCCACTGCTTGATCCCATGCTGTCTACAAATGCGCTTCAGTGTGGACAAGCTAACTGCATGAGAAAGAATTAGATGGTTCACACACAAGATCCAGATGGCTAGCAACCTGTAATCTAAGTGAAGAAGCTCACCACCAAGACTTCTCACAACATCTTCGAGATTCTCAATCATAACTAGACTTTCATTCTCCAAATGAGAACTAGATGGCCGGCTATGATCCGTCGATTCTTTCCGAACATCATGCGGCCCATATTTTGTAGCATCAACTTCCATTTCTTCTGGTGAATCAAGGTGCCCAATATCTTCAAAATTTGGTAACGCTAAGGGAAATACCTCCTCCTTTTGCCAATTTGGAATCAAGGAGAGAGAGTAAGTAAATTTGACATCCTATGGATTACTTCTTTTTTTTTGTTCTATCCCAGTTTATGAAAAGGAAGTATTTGTTATGTAAACAACCAAATCTCAAACACGATAGTGTCAAGATTCTTAATAGTTATGGAGTCTGGCATAATCAAATAAACTTGGATCCTTACAGTAATCAGATTTCAATCCATTTTGTCAGCCAATTTCAAAAAGCGCCCTAGTTCAAAGGAAGCTGAAACCACGCCTGAATAATGTCTCTGAACCTGAATTAAACTTAAATTACATGTATGGCATGGTCTGAAAGCGACTAACCTTGTTTAAGTCACGAGGAGGCCACCGATGGATCCCATATTTCCTACAGACGCGCTTGAACATTGATTCGCTGACTGCAACAGATAAATTCAGATAACATAAACTACTTTCTGTTCTCTACAAGCAAAAGCTCTACAATTTCTCTATGAGAGGAGACTGTCACATTGATAATAATTATCAAGACAACAAGCAACACTAAATAATTTTTTAGAGTGTACTATTACCTTTGAGTCTATTTGCAGCATCCTTACGGCTCAATACTGAAAATCGTAGGACATCCTCCAAAGAAATGTCAAATCTAACACCACATTTTTTGTGTTTCCTTTCTTGTGTTGTTGTGCCGCCTTTTGAAATAGTAGCAACCGTGTTGTCCTGTTCTGCATTAATAACACCCATTTCATCGTCTCCATTCTTTAAGAGCTCAAGACTAGCTTGGATCGTTCGAAGATATCGATACCTCTGGCCATTATGGAAATCAAAAATTTCGACAGATAACACTTCTCCCAGTTCTTTACCAGAAGCAAGTTTAAAAGTTCTGGAATTTTTCTTCATGGTTCCCAATATAGTGCTGACTTGTGTCATTGTGTTCTCATTATCTTTGCTGCTTGCAGGCAAAAAGAACTCAAGCATGTAAACATATTCCCCAGTGTAACTGCTACGCAAGCATACTGTGAAACAACCACTTAATTTGAACTGTCGTGCAAAGGGTACGAAAGGGTACTCGGCTATGTTGAATTGTGTTACGTCCGAGCAGTATAACATGCTAGTACTTCCAAGTACCATCTCAGCTACATGCCCCTTTCGCAAGTGATATCCAGTACTGGCTATCAAGGATTCAACAATGTGGTTATCGTTGGCCTTGAAAGACTGAAAATATTCTCCACCGATGTATGAGTGGCCTGGCAATAAAGCGTCACAAGCATTGCACGGGACCCAAGTCAGAGCCAAAGGTAACTTGTGAATTTCATACACCGATTCCAATACCAACTTGAGTTCATGGGAGGCAGTCGTAAGAGCTTCTTTATCCTCGTCCTTGTACTGATTTGCAATTAACACAATGCAAAGAATCCATGAGAGAACTTGCTCCATACAATTGGGGCATACAGAAACTGAAATAGTACATTTCAAATTACATTATAACTTGCTACTTACTTTAATTTCATAGTGTTTATGTACATCACTTGATTGCAGACCTAGCTCCTGCAGGGGAATGGAAGGATAAATAGAGGAATCGCAATTACGTTGAAATATATAGATTCTTGTAAATAAAGGACGCATACCAGAAAATCCATATGGAGGAAAATTTAGAATGACTTGATAACCATATAATGCAAGAACTATCATGGATTCTTTTCTTTGGAACACACTAGTTGCTAGACAGTAAGTAAGAAATGAACATATGCTTACTTCTAGTCATCCTTCCTGTTTGAAAAAAAAATGACTAGCCCAGAATGCAAATTCTATTGCTTTATGAGTTAAAAATAGGAGGATGATCATTGATCAGAAATAAGTGCAAAAATAAACACAATGAACAGCATCAAGACAGTCATAAGGAGATCAGCATTAAGACAGGAAACAAGAAGGTTAAGTGGAATTTCCCAAGATTCAATAATTAAAAAACTCTACAAATTAAAAATCCCTTCTGGGGCAGTTAACTGAAATTCATGGAGATCAATAAAGCACATAAAGTAAGGAATTTCAATACGAAGTTTCAGTCAAAATACAAATAAATATATTCATTTTGTAAAAGCAGGATCAAAAAACAGCAAAGAGGAGGAAACACATGTTCAGATGTATACCTTTTTTTGTACATATATAGTAGTATAGATTTTGCCTCAAAGATGACTACTAAGGAGCTTCCAATAAGGGACCCTTATTTAACTTACCATGCGGACCTCACTGTTCCCAAGGTAATTTTGACGATCCGAACCGCTCACTATTTTTAAAACGTGTTTTTAAGGGCCTACACTGGAAATCTTCAAAAAGAAATATCCGGAAGGGCTTGATCCGAGCAGTTCTGGATAAAAACTTTATATGTATAGTTTTATCGAAAACTACTCGGATCAAGCCCTTCGGATTTTTTTTTATTTTTATTTTTTGAGAATTTCCCACAAAGGCCCTTGAAAACACGTTTTAAAAACATTGAGCGGTTTGGATCGTCAAAATTTGGTCCAGAAACACCAAAATGGGCTAGGTCCGCATGGAAAAGTTATACAAGGGACCCTTATTGGAAGTTGATCCACCTCTGCCTAATATCCTTGCTATGGTCTCTTGTCTATTAAATTGTTTTTGTCACCAGATGTTTTGACAAATTGCCCAAGTTAACAAAAAATAAGTAATCTGATATTGCACTACAGATTAGTGACCGAATATTTAATGTTCTCGTAGCCATTTTAAAGCGAGTTTAACTACGGCATAAAAAAAAGGTAACTACTCCATAAAATGTTAGGCAGTATCAAAATTCAGAGGCAACCAGCAATTGCAATATTGCTACAAACGGGAGCACACCAATCTGTCAGCCCAACATCTTGTGAACTTCACATTTATTGATATCATGACATGATCATGAACTAAAAGTCTAAAATAAATGCCAACATATTTGTTTGGACATGATTCTAGTATTACTTTCAATTCTCACCATTCTTAGTTCCGACTGCAATTCATAATAGGTTGCAAAACAAATAAAAACAAAACAAGTAACAGACTCCATCTTGAAATATCTCTAGGTTCGATTGAGGCTACTTGCAATCTACACTAACTGATTCATTAATCCAGAAGGCTCCGTATTTGTGTATGGATTTCACCTCTTTATCCATTTCCCTACTTTATAGCCCTTTTCCCCCCACTTTGTTAGCCAATCGTGTGCAAGTTCTTAAGAAAGCAAGGTTGAGTTAATTGCACTTAAAATTTTTTCTTCAGGAACGACTGGTTTTGCTGGAAAAATAAAAAAAGATGAATGACCGCAGCCATATTGACTTCCGTTTTCAGTCAAGTTTCTAGATCAAAGAAGTACTGCACAGCTGAAATAATGGCAAGTGACGGCATGTAAAGGAAGCTAACCTAAAAAGTGCACCTTATTTTGCAGATTGATCTGTTAGCCAGAGTCATTAGCTCCAGTTGAGCAAGGGTCATCAGCTCTAGCTGAGTACACATGGATCATAGTGCAAGTGGTTGCACCTAACTTCAACTATGATCAGCTTCTGAAATTTTGTGTTTCTCCATATGATCAGCTTTCATGATTGCATATGTCTAGAGTTCTTCTGGTTGATACTTGATACTATGTTGTAGAATACATTAAAACCAAAATGGCTTATAGAAAAATGCTCCTATTATAGTCAAACGAAACGTGTGCTAAGAGAGAAAAACAAGAAGAAAGGGATAATGAATGCTAGCAAGACATTGATAATGCTAATTAGTTACAAACCTGAAAAACATCGCACAGGTTGTGAAGGAAAGATTCGTCATACCAATCTGCAATGGCGTCAACAGCAGATACAAGCTCAAGTACACCAACGCAGACTTGGCTGGAATGTTCAAACACTGGTAAAGCCCAGGATGCTTTCACTTGGCAAAGAGAAGCATCATGGAGTTGTGGATACTCTTTGAGAGAGTAATACTGCACATCTGGAGTGGATTCAGGCAATTTATACAGAAATACACGGCCAGGAAGTCCAAGTTCTTCTACTCCGCGCTCTCCAATATCCCCGTAAAATTTATAATACATAGATTTTATCCTATACTCACAAAGCCCCCATGCTGACCTCCCTGCTTTACCAAGACCAAAAGGTTGGTTTTGAGCTCTGAGCAAAGTCCGCCCCTCCACTGTTCTTGAGGGTGCCCAAAATTGAACAAGTGATTGACCATATTGTGGGTGTAAAATTATTCTCCCAAGCGCAAGTCTAATCTTGTCTTCCAACTTTGGTCCGGAATCAGGAAAAATAACCACATTTTCTGAAACAAAAAATTTAAAAGTGTCAGAAAACAAACGAGTGGACCAATCAGCGGAAAGAGTTGGGGGATTACAACACTTGAGCTTCATTCCCCAACAACAATCAGAGAAACATAACAAATCAAGGAAGACAAGCGATTCGAAAGAGTAGAGAGAAATAAATAACATTGCATGTAATGTAACTGCTAAAACCATATCTCATGTCTCACTTTTTTTTTACTCGAAACCAAAATTTTATTAAAAACCCCTTAAAACTCACTTCACCCAATTCACTCCTAAACTCAAAGTATAGCCAATTCAGTTAAACTAAAACTTTTTACCAAATCAAGAGTTACTCAAATTGTAAAAAGCTATTTACTTCCTTTCAAATACATGACTGTAACTGTCATTATTAAAACATAATTTTGATACTTAGAATTGGGTTTACCTAAAAGTAAAAGCATACAAAAAGCAAGTTTTTTGAGGGGGTGGTAAGTTCACAACAAAACAAAAAAAAAGGACAGCTATTTGCTGAGATCGAAATGTCCCACATCGACCAAGTATTGGCTTGGCTTTGCGTATATAAGCTCTTGGGAATCCTCCCGTAAAACGGTTTTCCAGGGTGAGTACAACTAATGAGTCATTTGGTACCAGAGCTAACAACCATGTTGCAATTCGACCCATGGAGGGAAACAACCATGTTGCAATTCCAACCAACTGAGGGGCGACCTATCACCTGGGTTAAAATTCTCAAAAAGTATTGAATACCGATGGGTGGGTGGAGCCGCCAAAAACGAGGAAGGGCTACCATCGGATCAGAGTGGGTTGCCATGGACATCACTCATGTTATGATCCTAATGTCGAAAAAATCAACCCAAGTATTGGCTTGGCCTTGTGTGTAGAACTCTTAGAGCACTCTCCCCTGGTAAGCCAGTATTCAAGAGTGAGTTCAACCAATGAGTTTTTAACTTTTTAAAGGTAAGTTCTACCCATGAGTTTGTATCAATACTCAACCAATATTGGTTTGTGGTCTTCACGACTCCAGAAAAACCATCCCTTGACATTAATCTAGGCATTGGTTGGCCGGTGGCTGGCGATGCCTATTCCGCCTTTTAGAACAATGAAATTCACCCTTAGATCTAAGTTTGTCCATTGATTTACTCTATATCATATCAAATTGAAGTTTTACCAAGCCTCCTTAACACATTTTTTTTCCCCCAAATACGTCAGTGGCCTCCTTGAACCCAGTCATCCCTCTGAAGCCAAGGGTACAACCGGACTAATAGCCAAGGTTAAAACTGGGATAAGAGTAAAAATAAATAAATAAATCAAGGTTTTACTCAAGCTTGGGTAGAAATTGGAATCGCAGAATTTTACCAGAAATGGAAGAAGTAGAGAAAGAAAGGATGAAGGATCAGAACGAAGAAGTTGGTACCAAAATCAGAAACTGGAAGAGTCTTGGGTCTGTCGTCTTGCCGATTCCAGAAGACCCAACCGGAATCACCCAATCGAGACAAGTTGAGCTCCGTGTGCAAATACGTACCGAAATCTTCAGGAAACTCTTCTCTTTCTTCAACGCCACCGCTGCTTTTATCAGCAACAAAATCATCAGCCCCTCTTACCATCGGAAGTAATCGATCTGCTTCCTCTATTTTGGACCCTCGAGAGTTATTTTCCAGATCCACAAAGAGCATTGGTCGGTGTATAAACCTTAGAAGATCTCTCATTAGTCATTTCTCTCTCTATCTCTCTTCACTCTCTATCTCTCTTCACTCATTACACATGCTGATATCATCAAAACTAAACTAAACTATCTAACAAAAAACAACCGTTAATTTTTCTTTCTTAGGTGTTTGGTTCCTGGGATTAGAGAGAGAAGGGAAAAAATGTAGTGGAAAACTTAGAGGAAAAGTCTAGAAACTAGAAAGGGGGAAGAAAATAAGAGAGAAAGGGTGCCAACTACTTAGGGATGACAATCTTGACCGAACCGATGAGTACCCCAATCATAATTGATTTTTTTCTCCGAACCATAACCGAAATATTCTCCGGAGGTGCGGATATGGTATGAGATGTGAGATAACCGAATGAGTTCGGTTCGGTCCTGGTATGAACTGATACCCGAACCGTTCCCAGAACCGAACCGAACCGAACCGAACCAGATATGTGTAATTACAAAATTACCCTTCATATGTAAAAGTTTAGCATGTGTATAACTTCAATGTATTTTATTTCTACCTAGATGTATATTAGTTTTGCATTAAAAATATCTAGATGCATATCTACGTACCTTTTTAATTGACGGACCTGTGGCATTTCTAGTTTAACTAATTTTCATATTTGAATTTCATTCATAATTATTTCGTTTTTATTCTGTTTTCTAATTTAACCGGGGGAATGTGGTCTGGTTCGTTTTCCTGTTTAGCTTATCATCATTTCTCTCTCTATCTCTCTCCACTCATTACACCTGCTGATATCATCAAAACTAAACTAAACTATCTAACCAAACACAGCCGTTAATTTTTCTTTCTTGGGTGTTTGGTTCCTGGGATTAGAGAGAGAAGGGAAAAAATGTAGTGGAAAACTTAGAGGAAAAGTCTAGAAACTAGAAAGGGGAAGAAAATAAGAGAGAAAGGATGCCAACTACTTAGGGATGACAATCTTGACCGAACCGATGGGTACCCCAACCATAATTGATTTTTTTCCCTGAACCATAACCGAAATATTCCCCGGAGGTGTGGATATGGTATGAGATGTGAGATAACCGAATGGGTTCGGTTCGGTCCTGGTATGAACTGATACCCGAACCGTTCCCAGAACCGAACCGAACTGAACCAGATATGTGTAATTACAAAATTACCCTTCATATGTAAAAGTTTAGCATGTGTATAACTTCAATGTATTTTATTTCTACCTAGATGTATATTAGTTTTGCATTAAAAATAGGTAATTGATATTCACACCCCCCAAATTGATAGCCACACCCCTTTCTTGTCTTTTAGTGAAGATTTTACACATAAAAACTTCACTAAAAGACAAAAAAGGGGTGTGGCTATCAATTTGGGGGGTGTAGAAATCACTCCCCTAAAAATATCTAGATGCATATCTACATACCTTTTTAATTGACGGACCTGTGGCATTTCTAGTTTAACTAATTTTCATATTTGAATTTCATTCATAATTATTTCGTTTTTATTCTGTTTTCTAATTTAACGGGGAATACCCGAACCGAATTGATCCCCGACTGGTCCAGTTATGGTTTCAATTTCCCCTACCCGTTTGGGTTTCGGTTCGATTTTGGGTACCCATCTAGTTTCAGGTAATGGGTTCGGATATGACAGTACCCGAACTAAACCAACCCGTTGTCATCCCTACAACTACTGTTGTTCTTCCACTTTTTAGTAAATTTGGGAAGATAATGTCTAGAATTTTTCAGCGATTTATTACATTCATACATACATTTATGTGTATATTTACTGAGACTCGTGCCCTGAGAATAGAATTTGTTACTTTTCCTTTCCATTTTCCTTTTGGATCCAAACAAGAGAAAGTATTTTTGTCCTTACTTTCATCTCATTTTCTTTCTACAACCAAACAAAAGAAAGAAACCATTTTCTTTATAATTTCTCTCTAAATTTTTTTCTCTTATTTTCCTTTCCCTTCCCTTCCACATGTTCCAAACAAACCCTAAAGGGGGTTCAGGGTCCTCAACGATTTGGCTGGTCGCTTAGACCTTAGAGAGGTGTAAAAAAAGACGCGAATTTGGGACGAGCAAATTGTTATATAGCGAGAGGATGCTTAGTGCAATACAAGATGCGATTGGGAAAGAGTTTTACTTGGATTAGGAAACAAAATTAGGAGGATTTTAAGGGTTGTTATATACTGCCAAAGGGGAAGTGTGTTGATTGAAAAAGAATTATATTTTCCTCCGTCGGTTTAATTCGGTGCATCTAATTAAGTATTGAGCTTTTGAGAAAGGAAATATGAAGGCCTCCCTAAGGTAGCCTACACTTAGCAGTGCCTTATAAAAGGAAGAGATGGGTTTGCTTATGGCAGGCACAGATATCACGTAATAGAAGCACGGCTTGGGTAACGACTACATCAGAAAATCAGAGGGAGATCATTGTGGTTCACGGCTGGGAATTAGAAGAGCAAAAAGATATTCATCTTTTCATAATTTGTGAGACTTTTCATCTATTTCAATGGAGTTTTATTATTATTTGAATATGTTCACGTACTCCATGAGTGGCTAGTCGTTTAAACTAGGGTGGAGGATGAAACCTCATGTCTATTAGCCATTAAATACAAACTCTCGGTTTATTTTTCTTAATGCACAATCTCATTGAATAATCATTCTTACCTCCTTTTAATTTAACTTAGTAGTTTTGGATATGGATTCAATCATGTTTTTTCCATGATTTGAAACTACTGATTAATTATTTTGCCTAGTTATGAAATTTTGATTTCAAGTATTGGATGTCCGTTGTGATTTGTTTGTTAACAGATACATCGGATTTTTCGTGTGTTGAACCTTGAGGCGAGGAAGAGCGTACATAAATTGAGGTTCTAAAACGAGCTTAACGAAGATATTTTCCGCAATAATAGAGTTTAGCCACCAAATTACTGTGAAGAGAATTAGAGAAAAAAATAAATCAAAGTTTGTTAAAAATCACTATGAATACATGGGTGTGGATTCCGAAACGCTAGTTATTTTTTTCCAACCTGTAATCTTCACTTATTTTTCCATTAAAGTTTTATTATTTTCTTTTGCCATTCCTAGTTTAATTTTTAGTTTAAAAATCAATTCACAACTTTTTGGAACTAGGTTATGGTTCAATCGGTTTAAATTTATTTAGTTTTCCTTATAAAAACACAAGTCCCTGTAGGTTCAACCTCGCCCTTGCATAATTATACGTCGGTACTATTCGTGCGCTTGCGAGTATATTAAAATTTCACAACAATGTGAACCCAATTGAAACTAACAAAAAAAAGTGGAGTTGAACCCTTGGGTCCACAGAGGATTTTTTTTTTTTTTAATCCGACACAAAGGAAAATGTTTGACCAAAAAAAAGGAGTCAGGGCCGACTAGGAGTTGAACCCTTGGGTCCACATCGGACACTAGTTAGCTTTTTGTATGAATTGATGGCTGTGATTGAGCACCTTCATCTTTCCGGCACCATTATGAGGCGATCAAACCGTTCACTCCTGAAGTCTTTGTTAAGAGCAACGAATCTTTAGAAAATTAGATTAATCGATTTTCGATAAATACAGGAACAATTTATATAAAATGGACAACTCTCATAATTTTCAGCTTGATTTGTACAATGTATACGATTTGTTTATATATTTATTAATAACCTATCATGGTAATTGTTTCTACAGATATTTTTAATAACGAAAAGTACGGGATGAACGGTTTGGATTACCGATGTAAGCCCAAAATGAAGTCCAAAAAATTCTTATAAAATTTTGGAGGGGTTTGATGGTAAAGGGGTCTGGAGGTGGTTGATCCCGTCCAAAAAGAAGTACCAATCGCGGTGGACATATGGGCATATCGACTATTAAAGTAATTAAGTTGCTCTTCAATAAAAAATAAGGCTAAATCAAAGTATATATATGCCAAAAAAGAGGGGGGAAAATAGGATGAAAATTTGAAGGCAGTAATAAAACTTTAAAATAAAATTTAAGGCTCAACAATTAGGAAACACACAAAAATATACTTTAACCTCTCATTCAAAACACTATTGAATTACATTAACAATTGGTGAGCTTGGTCAAAGGAACATTGGACTGGCTTTAATTAAATTCAAATAAAATAGGTACTTATATGAATGTAGCACCTAAACAGTAAGCACAAGATATATCAAATTAAACACTCCACCATCCAAAAAAAAATAAAATACAACACTCCCAACCCAACAGATAATCACTGTTTTGCATATAATCTATTGTTGGGAAAAAAAAAAAATAACTACCCTCCACTTTGTGTGAAGATGATGTTATGGAATATAATAATACGATGTGATAATTGGTATTTTTTTTTTTGAAAAATACTATTCTTAATTTTTTTATATCATGAATAATGAGACTAAGGCCCCGATTGGATGCGGGATACATTTTGGTGGGATTAAATAGTAAGGTGGGATAAGATAGTAAAGAGTATTATTTAGTAAGGGTGAACCCACAGTGAATGTGACATTTATGAAGGGAGGATTAAATAGTATGTGGTTTGAATGAATTTGTGATAAAGGGGAATAAAATTGGGTAGATGATGTAAAAACTTGACAAATGACTTATTTGCCCTTGAACAGTCATATTAGATTTTATGATAAAAAAAATACATAAACACAATAGTAATTAAATTAATTATACTTTTTAATAAATAATTCCTTTTATTAGTTATATCTAAAATTAAAATATTCAGTTTTTTTATTATTCATCTAAATAATATTTCGAAGTTTAATTTTTTGTTTTTTTTTCCTTTCTAGTTATACGTGTTTAGTAATAACTAATTAGTAATTTTTATGTTATTCCCCAACAATGTCAAATTCTAAAGTGTAAAAATTTTTAATTTTTTTGTATCAAGTTAAAGATTTCAATTTGTAGTTTAATTTGGTGCAAAAAAAAGTTAAAAAATTAATGTGAAAATACTTTATTTTTTTATCCGAAGGATATTGCAAAGCAAGCCAACAATGTCAAATTCTAAAGTACAAAATTTTTTCTCATTGAAATAATAAGGCCCAACTCAACCCTTTGTGCTTCAATTTTCACAGCTCGTGCAAGATTAAAAAAAAAAAAAATCATAAAAGCAGGTGTTCTTTTGGGGGGTAAAAAACCAAGAGGTTGCATTTAATAAAAAAATGTGGATGTTCACAAAAGAGAGAGGTGAAATATTCACCTAAAATAATACTATTTACTGATTTTGTTACTTAGTAAAAATTTATTTTATGATGAATTAATTGAATGATATGGGATTTTTTTTATTTGTATGTATATATACAAACAGTACTTTCATTCTTTCATAGTTCTTATCGTTCCTCTAGCATGTTTGGCCTGCCTCTTCTCTGTGTTGTTATGTTTGGCGGGTTCTTACATGTAGCTGTTCGTCCTTCTCCTCCCCATCGAGCTGCTTTCCCCGATTGGAATGGGTCCCTCTCTGGTTTTCCCCTAGTCCTCTGTTTCAATCGTTTCACGATTGTGGTTTCAGCAATGCATGTCTTTGCATTTTTGTTAGCCAATTCGTAGTACTTTTTATTTTTTAATCCCTTTCTTTTTCATTTTTGCATGCATGTCATGGGCCTTCTCTTTATAGTGGTGTTTGTATGCATGCCGATCTTAGAGTCTTTTTGGTCGCTTGCTCACTGCTTTCTCTTCTTCCACACACAATCACTGCTTTAAGAATTTTCGTTTTCTGACAATCCGTTCAGTGGCTTTCTCCTTTTTTTCTTTTGGTTGGTTTATTTAAGGCTAGACTCTAGATCTCTTGGTGTTTGGTTTGCGTGATTTTGATCTGGAGATGGGCTAGGCTGAGGAAGATTGGATTTGGGTTATTCAGTTGGTATATCGGTTTATAGGGTTTGGCCGGATGGAAGTTTGCTTTACCGGATTATTCGGGTTGACTCGGTGGTCATTTGGGGTGGAAGGAGTTACTTTGTTTTGTTTAGGTGCGAATAAGCTCAGGAAGATCATCACAGATGAAAAGAGATTCTCCGCAGCTGTTCTTTCAAATAACAACGGTTGCGATTCCTTCAGGCAGTTTCTCTATCAATTATAGAGCTCCGTAGTTGGCCTTGTCCATCTAGTTGCACGACGTCTATCCGTGCCGCGGAGCTCTCGACCATAGGTGTGTGACATACACCTAGTTTGGATCGGTCAGATTCTGTTTGGAATCATCATCAAGCATGCAGTTCATCGACAAGTTGATCACCAGATGCCTTCTTAAATCTCTTCGGGGGTTACCTGTCTTACTGTGTGTTGGAAGCATTGTCACTCACGTGGAACTACCGTGACAGCAGCAGCTCAACATCATACATTGATCACAGACATTTGACGGCCGAAGCAATCTCTCGCTGGACATGTATCGTTCATTTGTTCTGGTTTTGTCTATGTTCTTCTCGTTTGTATGATTATTTTTATTTTGTTGTCTTTATATTTGGTAGTTTGTAATAGCATTTCTCGTGAAATGAAATTCTCTCTATTGGATAAACAGTACCGCTAAATTCGAAATAGTATCCCTGTATCAGCCGGTACCGTACCACACCAGTAGAAAAACCGATACTAGGTCGGTACGGGATTCAGAACCTTGGCTTTGACCCCTTGATGATTGTAATCTACTCTCTCTCTCTCTCTCTCACACACACACACACACACACAGAAACACAAGGACGGGTTAGTCCGGGCCATTGCTCTACCCAAGTTTCAAAATAATTTTTATAAATAAACTAATATTAATTTAAAATTTATACAATTATATATATAGGTCAGCCCACTCAATAATTTTTTGTTTTCGTGTTCACCCAACTATATTAGAATTTAGCATCCGTCCCTGCACAAACACATACAGACACATCTTTTTTTAAAAGAAATCACTAACGGCTTCTAGGAGTCAACTAAATCAAGTGTCTCCTAAGAACACATGAGGTGATTGTTTTTAATATATAAGTGACACAATGTATTAGAATAAAAGAGGAGCCAAATGAAAATGCTAAAAAATATAGAGAAACGGTTCACGTAAAGTGGTGGATAAACGTTTTTATTTGTCGTAAAACTCAAGTCTCAATGCATTTTCAAAAGTCGTTGTTTTCCCTTTCTTTATTATTCAGACAACATTTTCCCAAAAAAAAGAAGAAGAGGTTTTTGAGAGAAAAAAAAAATCTCACTGTTAAAACTTGTTAACTTTATTGGCTAGGTTTAATAAACAGAAAATTGGTCTAAAGGCCAAGTTTGAGGTTTTAAATGGCGTTTAGTCCAGCTTAATTTATTTTAGGATTAATTTCAAGGACACCCCCTAAACTATCACATTTTTGCAACTTGACCCCCTAAACTTCAAAACGTGCCAACCCGACCCCCAAACTTTCAAAATGTGCCAACATCACCCCTTCCGTCCAACTCTGCTTGGAAAAAGCTCTTACATGGATGGAAAAGCTCAGTTGTGGACGGAAAATTTAATTTGATGTCCGAAATGCCCTTGGTATGGGCGGGAATATATAACACATTCTCCCTCTCCTCTCTCTCTCTCTCTCTCCATTTCATTTCAAAGGTACGTATCTCTCTCTCTCTCTCTCTCTCTCTCTCTCTCTCTCTCTCTCTCTCTCTCTCTCTCTCTCTCTCTCCGAGGGGAGGAACCCCAACCCCAACCCCCACCGAAACCTGGACTCAAAACCTTGAAATTTTTTAAATTTTTTTGTCATTACTAGATTTCCAGATTTCAAACCCTTGATTTGCCATTCCATTACCAGATTTGAAGCTCTCTCTCTCTCTCTCTCTCTTAACCCATACAAGGATCCCCAACCCAGATTGACTTCAGACTTTGAAAACCCAGAAAACCCACTAGATTGGGAAATTTTCAAAACCCATATTTTCTTGATTTTTGAAACCCATATTTTCAGATTTTAGATTTTTCAAACCATTTACAAAACCATTTACAGATTTTTTATATTTTCTTGAAACCCATATTTTCAGAAATTTTTATTTTCAGATTATAGATTTTTCAAACCATTTACAGATTTTGCACTTTCACCAAACCCAGATTTGGTAATTGCTAACTCTCCCTCTCTGTCTCATCTCAGAAATTCGTCATGAGCAGCAGCTCCTCCAGCCATGTCACAAATACACAGTACAATGATGGATTACCAAAATGTGTATGCAGAGAAAGGGTTGTGGTGAGGAGGTCATTGACGCTGGCAAATCCAGGAAGAAGGTTCCTTGGCTGTGTTAATTACAAGGTAAAATAGAAATAATTGTCCATGTATCCATGTATGTTATTTGATCATTTCAATATAGTAACCACTACACTTTGTAATTTTCAGAAAACAAATGGTTGCAATTTCTTTGAGTGGGTAAATGAAGAAACCTGCCGTAATGGATTGGAGTATGCCAAGATCATGCAAGCGAAGAAGGACGCACTTGACAGACAAGTGGAAGACTTGAAAAGAGGAAAAGAAATGGTGGAACAAGAAAATGAGGCCTTGCTTTGTAAAGTAGCAGAGTTGACTGAGTTGAATGTGCATCTGCTAGGTAGGAATCAAGCCCTAAATGCACAGATTGGAGCTCGAGCTACCAACATTGGACAGATTAGAGCAACGTCTTTTTGGAAGATCATAGTTGTGCTAGGCCTATTCATTGTCACTGTCTCTGTGATTTGTGTGTTTGTGTCAAGTGGAAGGTCGTCCACTAAGAACAGGCCCTTGTATTTACCTTAAGTATGAATGAATGAAATGCCCAAGTATTTACCTTAAGTATGAATGAATGAAATGCCCAAGTTTTATCAGACTTGATGATTAACAATCATACGTATGAATGAAATGCAAAAAAATGCATAATATGGTAAATAACAGCCCCAAGTCACTTGTTTAATATTACCAACACACTTGTCCAATATGGCCAACTAACCAAAAACAACCATAATTTTCAGAGTTGTTCCAAAATTGCTTACAAGTTCCAAAATCACTACTACAGTGATGTGAAGTGCAGTGTTTTGAGCACTACGACTACTACAGTGACCCCAAAATTGTGATGTCAACATGATAACTTAAGTTACAAGTTCCAAAAAATAGTACTAATCACTGCAGTTTTGTTCAATACTACTACCAAATTAACCTAACAACACTTGTCATGGTGGTGGCAGATCAGTGGTGGATTTCTGGGTACTTGGTGTTGATGTTGCTCCTTGAGAATACTGCCTCATATGCACTTTGGTCAATCTCTGCAATTTCTTTCATTCTCTGCTCAAACTCAGGAATTGTGTACACTGAGGCTGCCCCCCACATTAGGTCTTTCCACTCTTTACCCTTGTACACTTTACAAAAGTTTGAGTACATATGCCTAATGCAGTACCTATGTTCTACATTAGGGTACACATCAGCAAATGTTTGTGTCAACCCCTATCAAAACAAAACAGAAATCATGCATTTCAGTAAATGAAACCAAATAATTAAACATAGGAAAGGAAGACATATAAGTGATTAGTTATACCTTTTGCCTGTCAGAGATAAAGCACCACCCCTTTTCCTCTGGATTTCCAATCACACTTACCAGATTTTCCATGAACCAAGTCCAGCTATCTTTTGTTTCTGCCTCAACAACAGCAAATGCCAAAGGAAACATTTGGTTGTTGGCATCTTTCCCAACAGCATGCATTAATTGACCTCCAAAAGGGCCTTTTAGAAAACAGGCATCTAACCCTATTATAGGCTTGCAACCAGCTAGAAACCCCAGAAAACATGCATGAAAACATATGAACAACCTCTGAAATATTGGCCCATGTTCCTCCCAGGGTCTTTCCACCTTCAGTTTTGCCACACTTCCAGGGTTCTGCCTCCTAAGCATCTCACAGTAGTCCCACAGCCTCAAATATTGTTCTGAATGATCTCCCTGAATTAATTCAAGTGCCTTTCTCTTTGCCCTATACACTTTGTGATGTGACACATTTAAAAGCCATTCCCTCCTAACTAGCTTCTTCATTGACTTAACCTTAGTCTCAGGTGCATCACTAAGCTTGGTTAAGTACTTTTGGGAAAGCCATGAAGAGGTGGCATTGTTATTTGTGTACACCCTAGTACATTCATGTTCTTGGTTAATCTTTTTAATTTGAAAAGATCTTTCTTCATACATGGGAGAGGCATGAAGTCTAAAGCCACAATTCCTTCCACACACTACAGTGACCCTCTTAGACTCATTCTTCACAAATTTGAATGTGTACCCCTCCTTAATGTGGTATTCCCTTAACAATTTTCTAAAGACCTTGACGTTGGGAAACTTCATCCCTTCTACTAATTGTGGCTTATTCATTAATGTTTCTTTAAACTCAGGGAAATTAGGTTTTCCATCATCATCAGAATCTTCAACCAAACAATTATCATCATTGTCTGAATCACTTTCCTCCTGTTCATCACCTCCCCCAAGGTTATTTTTACCTAAACCTACCAATGCAATATTTTCCTCTTGTTCTTCATCAGACGACTCTTCTATCCCACTCATAGATGCACAAGAAGTTTCAGAATCAGAGTAGGGTACCCACTCACCATCTGAATCACTGTCTTCCTCCATTGATTGTACAGCCTGATCTTCATCTCCAACTACTCCACCATCGTCCTCATCCTCACCACCTCGTTCATCTCCATTTCCTACTTCTAAGTCAACTCCCACTTCAGTCAAACATCCTTGGTCTACTACAGTTGTGTCTCTACCTATGTCATCCTCATCAGAGTCAACATGATTAGGGCAATGCACATACACATCAATTACCAAGTACTTGTTACCAGAAAACTCTGCAAACATGTGAAGCATTTCATCATGAGAAGTCAATTGAACTAACCCAGTGTCCATGTCACACATTGGTTTTGTATAAAACAAACTTAGGCTATCTTTCTGTCCATAATACCCTGTTTCCTTAATTGTTTCCAGCAAATCATAATAAGAGAAGGAATCTGGATCTACCTTGCATTCAGCCCTGACCCCCTTGACGTACTCAATTTGGTTGCCTCTAACAATTTGACCACCGACATGAACATACAACATGCACCTCAAATCCACCATGTTTTCTGTCCAAAAAACAAATAACAGGTTATCATATGGAACAGGTTAACAAAAAACTGTGGATTACTAGTGGTTACAGTCATGCAGGCAGTAGCATATCAATTGGGGAATATTAAGCGTAGAGTATTATAAGAATATTAAGCCAACTACCACTTCATCTCAAAATCCCCAATTTTTAAATGGCATGAACATAAAAAACTTCAAATCCCCATATTTTTAAAGCACTAAACATAAAAACATTCATATCTCATCATCACAAACAAATGTATATTACAGAAATCTAGGGTTTCGGTACCAAAATCCTAGGGCTTCGTTTATTAAAGTTTCAATTAAAGTAAGCAAACCTTAAAATAATTGCATAAATCTAGACATAATATACATATACATATACATATACATATACATATACATATACATATACATATACATATACATATACTCAAACACAAATGTAGGGTTTTCTGATTCGAACCTTTTCGGGGTCGGGCCTGGGGGTCGCTTGTTGAAATAGACATTCTTACTTCTTCGAGACTGGATCGCGTTAAAAGAGAGAGACAGATCTGGGTTTCTATACGCTGAGTTATTAGGGTTTTAGATGTGTTTTTTGGGGTGTGTTTTTTGGGGAGTGAGAGGGTTTCGACAGTGCTTGAAGAGTTTGTGGTGGTCGATCATGGTGGACAAGGGAGAGGGAGAAGATCAATCATGGTAGTTTGTTGGTGGTCGTCGACTGGAGAGAGAGAGAGAGAGAGAGAGAGAGAGAGAGAGAGAGAGGAGAACGAACGAGAGAGGAAAGTGTTTCCTCTCATCCCAAACACATCCAACCCTAATTTAACCAACGGGGTATTTTGGGCTTTTCACACGTTTCCGTCCATGTATTTCACGGTTTTTAGGGGAAGGGGGATGTTGGCACGTTTTGAAAGTTTGGGAGGTCGGGTTGGCACGTTTTGAAGTTTAGGGGGTCAAGTTGCAAAAACGTGATAGTTTAGGGGGTGTCCTTGAAATTAATCCTTTATTTTAATGCTTCCAATACATTGATAGGAATTTTTTAATGGCTCAAGGACAATATTAGACAAAAATACCCTTAATGAACCCCACCACACGAGCACTATTATGTGGAGTAGTTTTTGCGGACAAAAGCGAAAGGTCACAGTGTTTAGCGGACAATAGCGAAAGGTCACACTGTCATAGTGTTTACTGTTTACTATTTATTGAAAGCCACCCCATCACTTTTTGCTACTGATGGACTTACCCGTGAAAGTGAGAGGTCACTGCCCACCCGTCACTTTCACGCATCACTCTCTCTCTCTCTCTCATGCATGAGTGGGACAAAATTAATTTTATCTCTCTTCAATTTTGGGGTTGGGTTCAATTTTAGAGGGCTTAGGCTCTTTAGGGTAGGGTATATTAGGTTTAGGCATTTAGGGTGCACTTTCCAATTATAGGGTTTTAGTGGTTTAGGCACTTTCATAGGGTACCCTATGGTTTTAGGCACTTTATAGGGTACCCTAGAGTTTAGTTTTAGACACTTTTATAGGGTGCCCTAGTGTTTAGATTTAGGATGCACTTTCCAATTATAGAGTTTTAGTAGTTTAGACATTTTTATAGGGTACCCTAGGGTTTTAGGTACTTTCATAGGGTACCCTAAGGTCTTAGCCATTTTCATAGGGGACCCTGGGGTTTAGGTTTAGGCACTTTCATTAGGTTTGGGGGTTTAGGCACTTTCATTGGCTAGTGGGGGCATTTTTGAAATGTGTAGGTGATTTGTCCTCGACATTAAAAAAAAAATTGATGTCCTTGTTGCAGTAAAGAACCCTTTTACTATGTCCTCCAAAAAAACGGACCCTTTAATAAATCATTGTTATTTAGTTATCCAAAAATTGTGCCTGTGATTTTTCCATTTCAGGCACCTAATAGGTTGGGTGCACTACTTGGATTGGCCCAACTTATACTCTACGCCCCATTCGGAAGCGGGGGCTTGGGGTCACATGTGTAGTGGGTGCAAACGACACAGTTTTGGTGCCCACTCTAAGCCTTTGTAAAATGTAATTTTGTGGGGCCCACTTTCGGGTTCCGCACAAACGATCCGAACAGTTAAATAATTTTAAAATAATTATTAAGGTGATCTCGGAGAAAATCAGGTCCATTGGATATTTTTACGTTACTCATCTATTCTTTGATTTTTATTCAAAATTCAGGAACCTACTAGTTTGAAACAAACTTTTAGGAAAAGTTATAAAATTGTGGGCTTGGAAAATCATTGATCTGAACCATAAGAGTCGTAGGGCTCGTTGAGAAGAGTATCTTATAAAAAAAAAAAATCCTGTTTGGACATCGATAGGTATCAAAATACCTAAAAATATGAGTTTTTTTTTATACCCATCAATGTACCCATTGCCGGGTTCCTCCGGTACTGGTACATGCAAGTATTTTCTTTGAAATTGTGGTCCGTGCAACTATATGTTATCCTGACATAGCAACACTGCGGGCAATGAAAGGTACACAAATGGCGCTGGTAATTTTTTTCATTTTTTACTGCCAAAATGTCCATAGAAAGTCGATGTAGATTATAGAAAAACAAGAGTCCGTAAAATGAATGATTTGTGATGAAAATACTGGCCGGAGATCTTATTTCCAATTCGTTTCTCTCACCATTAAATTCTGAATGCAATCCAAAAGTCCCAATTACTTAACATGTGAATCTCGAAGCTCTTGTAGTTCTTTGTAGGTTTTCCCATTTGTTAATTAAAAGCAAAACTTTTAGAATCCCCGGCTCCCATTAGCTTTTATACACCGATTCCAATGCGAACGAGAGTTCGTGGAAGACAGTCGCAAGAGCTTTGTCCTCGTTATACCAATTTGCAAATGTAAAAATTACATTTACATGTGAGAACTTGCTGGCATAAAACTGAAATAGAATATTACCCATTGAATATGTTTTTATAGTTTATAAACCCAGTATTTGTGGTAAGTAAAATTGGGGCACTGGTGCCCCAATATCACTTTGGGGCACCACAGCTGAACCCTTATTTCCATGGTGCCCCACTAAATTTAAGTCATTAAATGAAAAAATGGATGAATCTGAGCCCAAGGGCGGCCCCACATAGGGGCAAGCGGGGTCAACCGGACTGAAATTTCCTACTATCGTGTATATATAATTTTGGGTATTTTGGTAATTTTGCCCCCATACCCTATAGATTATTTTCTAATCTTGCCCCAAGTAACAAAAAATAAATATAACTATGCCTAAATCATTTTTCTAGACCAGTGGATGCAGGATAGTTTGGATGTGTACATTGAGCGAGAGATTTTTGATACCATTTCAAATGAAGCTATCATGAATCGGTTTCAAAATATGAAAAACCGTTGGGTCGTGTTGTAAATGATATGTTATGGTTGACATACCACTTTTGCTTATATATACATATGGGGCCGATTCCCCTCACACTGGCCGGTTCCCCTCACACATAAAAAAACACATCACTCTTCCGAGTCATACTGTGATGTTCCGAACTGCTGATCTTGTTTAAATGAGTAAAATAAAAGGTCCTGTAAAAATTCAGCTCAATTGGATATCAGTAAGTCCTTGATCCAAACAATTTTGCAAAAACTGTGACAGAAACTAGTGTTTTTAAAACTGTTTGGATCAAGCACCTACCGATATCCGATTAAGCTGAAATTTTGCAGGACCTTTTATTTTACTCATTTAAACAAGATCAGCAGTTCGGAACATCACAGTATGACTCGGAAGAGTGATGTGTTTTTTTATGTGTGAGGGGAACCGGCCCCTATATATATATATACATACATACATATTAAATATCTTTTGGTTAAGTATTACATTGGATCTACTGTATACTACACCCCGCTGATACTAAATCCTGCGCCCGCTCTTGTCTGAGCCATTAGATTAAAACCATCACAAGAATGAAATGATAAATTGAGGCCTAGCTAGCTCGTGCCGGAGAATGGAAGGATAAATTGAGGAATCTCAATAACGTTGAAATATCAAAAATCTTGTCAAGAAAGATGCATATCAAAAAATCCATAATGGAGGAAAATTTAGGATGACACGATAATCATAGTATAATGCAAGAAGTATCATGGACGCTTTTCTTTGGGAATTCACGCTTTTCTTTGGCTGGTAGTCGGTTCAACTCCTTGGGGTCCAAAAGAGAAAAAAGTTCAAACAAAAAAGGGGTTGAACCCCGGGGGTTATCAGAGTTGTTTGTTAAAGAGCATCTAGTGGGCTGTTTGTTAAAGAGATTATACGACAAAAAAAGTATACAACATGGGTCCCAATTTTGTACATTCAAATTGTGTTATTGTAAAGAGTAGATGAATAATTTAAGCTGTTAATGAGATCAACTTCTTTACGGTTACCGGCTTTTGTGAGTTCCACTGAGCGTATATTGTAATAATTTGAACCGTTCATCTTGTAGGGTCTGCCCTTTCAAAAAAAATAATCTTGTAGGGTCTGCAAAATAATGTATCTACGCAAAACAATCAGCTTGATTGGACATCTATAGAGATGTCAAAAGTTAAATTTTGGTTTAAAATGAGACGGTCTGGACTCTGTCAATAATTTGTAAGTTAAAATGTCCATGGTTGTTTGTTTTTTAAACCAAAATTCAACCTTTGACATACCTATCGGTGTTCGATCAAACTGATTTTTTGTGTAGATAAATTATTTTGCGAGTCCTATAAGATGAATGGTTCAGATATGGCAATGATCGCACGGTGGGACCCACAACGGGTGGCTGGTTTTCTCCTTAGCCGTAAAGAAGTTTATCTCCTAATCCTAATTTAATGATGCAATTTAGATGTGGTTCAGTATAATATAAAATGCGTAGTATTCTCATTACTTTCTCTCCCCCCTCTCTTTCACTTTCCCTTCACTTTCCGAACACGTACTTCTCCCTCCCTCTCCGTTACCATTTATTGGTCTGTTTTTTTCGCTCAAGCAAAGAAGAAAAATTTCATTGAAGACAATAAAATATTACAAGAGAGAGGAGAGAAGAGGACCTAACGATAGAAAGAAGCCAACAAGACTACCCCTAAAAAACAACAATACTCCGAAACTGACAGCGCAACACCAAAACCCCAAAGAAATCATAAAACCTAAAAACCAAAAACAGAGAAGCATCAAGAGCAGACAACAAACATAGAGCCATACCAAACAAAGCCCTAAGACCATTCCAACTCCACCCGAAACCAACCAAGACAACTCAAAGCCAAACAAACCAAAACAAAGCCCCAAAGACCACTCAAACTCCACCCAAACCCATCCAAGCTCACTCAGAGCACAATCAGAAGATGGTGAGATTACGAGATCGAAGTTTTTGTTCCTCAAGCTCCACTTGCATAAGCTTTCTCAAGGCTCCACCATCATTTTCATGAAAGTGAAGTCCATATCTTTTTCCAACCAACACTAATTCCTCCATCTCATCCACTATAAGGGCATTCCTTCTAGTAAAATCCTCAGAGGAGATTGAAGCGTAATGGTTATCAGAGGAAGAATGAGTGGAATCAAAAGGAGAACAAGCCAGGACCATCACCAAGGCACTCTTTGACGCTATTGTTGAGAATATCAGACAAAAGCCTCCTCCTCATTCTCTTCTAAGACCTGTCTTTCTTGGATTCAAATTCCTCAGGAATGATCTTAGTAGAGTCAGGGATGTCGGTAGAAAGATCTTGCTCCTTAGCTTCTGTCTCTCCAATATCCACTAAAAGATTGATCCCAGGAATTTGAGTAGCCCTAATGTTATTTCCAGAATTGCAGGCTAACGGTTCATCCAAAGGTTTCTTATCTGTATGATCCTTATTCACCGGTTCAGAGTGATGGGTCTCAAGGAAAATAGAATGAAGGCCTAAGGAATCCTCCACAAACGATTCTAAGCCAAGAGAGGGATTAAAGCTGCTGTCGATAGAAACCTCTTCTGATTCCTTGTCCCATGAAAGAGCCACCTTAGGGACTTTTTGAACTTGAGAAATCAGGTCAACATTCTCACTCACCGAGTCTATCCCCAACACTTTGGCATTATCAGAAAGAAAATTTCTAGGTTCCACCTTTCTAAAAGAATCTTCCTCCTCAATTCTGACGAGGTATCTTAACCCATCTACAACAAGTTCAACATTCCCTTCAATCTTTTGAATTTGGTCAGTAGCAATTAGGATTCTACCCTTTTCGTAAGAACCTTCTTTTAGGGTGTTCTGATCTACTTCAAGAAAGTCACCCCAGATGTTGCCAATCTCTTTGAAAGTTTGCGAGGACCATGCACTTAAGGGCATCCCAAAGCATGAGATCCAAACAAATCTCTCCTCTTTGGCTTGTTCGCCGTTCCAAGGTTTAATATCTTCAAACCAATTTGTCACCCATTTTTCTCCTAAAACCTTATCTCTGGATCCTTCATTGGCAAAAGTAATAACCACATACCTCCCTCCAATCGCTTTAATTTGGACGCCGTGCACTTTTTGAAAGTTAAAGACACTTTCCAGTTCTTTCGTACTAAGAAGCTTTCGGATCTTCGCCAAGGCGCTCCTGTATAGCCATCCATTCCCAATAGAGTGGCATTGAATGCTCTTAGTTGCATAAACACCTCTAGTGACTTGAGCATAGGATTTCCTTGCCTCCATATGAACCTGCGACTGAGGATGAGCCTTTAACAAGGTTCTATTGAGTGAGCCTCCGTCCCCACAAAAATCCCCTCTCTGCTGCGAGATCCGACTCTGGAAAGAGGAACCCTCCCCTATGGAGAACCTTGCAAATTTAGTAATGAGACTATTGTTTTCAAGCCAAAGACTGTTAGTTTTGGCAATCGCAATATTAGCCTCATCTATGTTAGCATATCTGACAAAACCAAACCTCTGACCAGTACGTTTGCTCTTTTTGAAAGGAAGGTAAGAGTCTGCGAGTACCCCAAAACGACTGAAAAATTTCTTGAACCAAATAGCACCCACATCGAAAGGAAGATTGTCCACAAACAAAGTAGTATAGTTAGCCATACCAACCCAGCCTCAAAGCAGATCAAACCGCAGCCAAAGCAATAAATATAATCATCAAATATAGCCTAAGATAATAATTTATTGGTCTGTTTTGATGATTATATTTTATATAAGAAATATTATCGTTAAGTTTGTCATATTTTTATTTGTGTAAAATATACATTTGCCCCTTAAACAGAGATCCAAGTCAGCATCGGCAAAGATGTCTTGATTCCTTGCGGCCACGCTAGCTTGGAAGCAAAGCTACCTGTTGCCTATCTCACCCCCTTTCTTATTATTAGTAAGATAGCTTGCCCCTTTGCTTCGCCTATCTATTTTATTACGGTTTGGAGACATCGAGGAAGACCATCTATTTGATTTTTTTTTTTTTAACTTCGTCCTTAAACTATCAATTGAACACGCATGTATTTGAACTCTCATCTATGTTTTGAACGAAAAGTTGAGGAATTGACCCTTTTGACGCCAAAAGAAGGGTAGTTACTGTACTGCTGCCCTAAATTATTTTTTTGAGCCACTACTGTTCAAATATAGCCTAAGATGATACCAAAATTTTGCCCCACCACTGATCCATCGGAAATCTCAAAATCAAAAAAGTGTTTTACTCTGTTCTAAAAAAAATTTCTTCTTTGCGGGTATCCAGATACCAACTCGGCCTTTTTGCTATTTAAAATATTGGAATTTAAAAGTCCAAAGCATTTAACGTGCAAACAGGCAAGGTGAAAGGCTTTGAAAATTCAAGCATTGAAAAAGTAATTTGATATATGTTAGACACCCAAACTTATTTTCTAATCGATAATGGAGGAGGTTTTAGGGTTTCTTTCATAGTTGGCCCTCTTTTTGGGGTTAAAAGTTGAAACTATCCTTCTTTTAGCGCCAAAAGGGTCAATTTCTCACTTTTCCGTCCAAAACATGGATGTGAGTCATGAATTGACCTGATTATGTAACAGTTTTATACTTCAAGGGGCATATGTGTAATGGTTTGATAGTTCAAGGACCATGCGTGTTCAATTAATAGTTTAAGTACGAAGTTAAAAAAAAAAAAAAAACGAGTAGTTTAAGGGGCATATGTATACTTTACCCTTTTTATTTTCTCATTTACATTTCGATACATTAATTATCATTTCATTTCCTTTGTGATATTTAATTTTTAGAAAAATAGCCCCATTTTCAAAACTTGCTTAGAGTATCAAAAATTTCAGGACTGGACTTGGCTATAAGTAGTCCTACATTCCCATGGAAGTTATCGAGACAGACTAGACTTGTTGGTCTTGAGATAGAAGTTCGTCATGTACTCGTGGTGCAGTCATGTGCATAAGAATGCACTTGTGTTGAGCCACAACTTGATGAGTTACAAAATTCGTCTTACCACATAGTAGATTCGTCAAACCACGATAAAACTATCCGCGTGCTTGCGATAATTTTTTCGCGATTCGTCAAATCGTGCTCTAGTCCACTGAGCATCTCAAGTTTAGAGAAGCTACCTCCAAGCATTTCATTCCAGGCTCT